>CAWVNZ010000219.1:0-80444 GCA_963930735.1 Dioctria linearis
ATTCTTAATTCCCTAATTCTCCATTCCCAATTCACTAACATGGTTGGAGAATTAAGGAAAACGAAAGAAATGTGAAAAAGTGGGAATCGCCTGGGACGATTAAGGGTATCACTTTTTGTTGTAGAGGGTTAGACTTTTTTTCATATGTGAAGTACATCTGCCTGTTACCTTCCACTGTCGAAATAAATTTAAATTTCTTTTTTGTTGGGGTAGTTTTTGAGGGATGTACGAGGGTAGGCTTTCTCGAGTTTTTCCAGGATAACGAGAGAATGGAGAGAAGAAGGAGAATGTATGTGGTATCAAAAAAAATGGGAGCTCAGGGCAAACAAGATAGGTTTAGGAAATGTGGCGGGAAGAGTGCGGGGTAGAAATGGGGGTTGATTAACGGAAATTTAAAAACAAATTAATACAATATCAGGAGCTGTAATAATTCGCAGGGGTAAGCTCAGGATTTGTAAGCCCAATAAAAAAAATAAGAATTCACTTTGGTAATTAGATATGCATGGGTATTATAGGCTATATTTTATTTCGATTAACGGTAATTTGCAGAATTGAGCGGCCTCGGCGGTAAATTTTGCTATCGCAACATTCACGGGCACCTAACTCTGTGTGGGAGGGCTGTAGACTATTGGAATTTTTTTTGATAGATTAAGGGTTTAAAGTACAAAAATATAGGTGAACAATTTAGGGGCAGGGTGTTTTGGGGGTTGGGGTCGTACCACCCCTCATAGGGGGTTGTCCAAACTACGTCATGTTTGGTACCAAATTAAAGAGGGAGTAGAGGGTAATCGGGTGGTGTAGTTTGTATTTGATCATTTTAACGTGATAGCTGAATTTTGACCGCCGAAAAACGATTTTTTTACACTAGGGTCATATACACCCAGTTCCTATATTTTGCATATATTTCTTCCGTTCTTTGTTTTACATCCATTAGTACTCCGTTGTGAAATTTTTGTCCTGGGAAGTAAATCTCCACAACTTACTAGTTCTTCGCAATGATGAGTTGAAAATATGGCAATTTTTGTACAAAAAACGGCCATTGGGCTTGCTGTGCTATTGCAAGTTCATTTTGCCACTGCTGTTGCTACAGCATGCTGTGGAAAGCAGTGATAGCACTGTGGATTGCTGTCATACAACGAAAATCGAAATTTGAAAGCACCAGTAAATTCTTATGTCCTGAGGCCAGCAACGGCTGCTTGGGCCGCTAAAAATTTTTATGATGGTAGACGCGTAGATGAGCAATAAACATTTATTTCTTCTTAGAAAGTTACAGAAAATATTTCCGCAGAATGGAGTTATTTTTCAGATACAATACATTCATGTGTGCCGCTGTCGGCCTTCAAAAATGCATAATAATTCTAAAGAAAAAATTTCCAGTAAATTTCGAGGGAAAAAATTGAGGCGTTCTCTACATCACGACGAGGCATCGTTGATTTTATATTTCGTTGTATTACAGCAATCGACAGTGCTATTACTACTTTTCCGCAGCATGCTGTAGCAACAGCAGTGGCGAAATGAACTTGCAATAGCACAGCAAGCCTAGCAGTGTAATTTCAAACAGCAGCAGCAAGCAGAGCAAGTACATATATCTAAGCATGATTTTTTTGTGCTGTGCTTGATGTCTGCTATTGCTTTCAAACCCTGATCTAGAGTATCATAAAAATTGGTCTTAGATCAATTCTAACTTTTTTACTTGTTGAAATTATATTTACTATTTTTATGGAAGAGCGCCTCGAAAACCGTAAGAATCCACCCCCCCCCCCCCCACCCCCACCACACACAATTTTTTTCTTGGCATAGCATGCAAGACCACATTCGGGACACCCTGTAATAAACAAGTTTTTTTTTATTTGTAGGTAATTATAGATGTATTTTGGTGAAGTTTTCTGCAGTTTTTACTCCTTGATCCCGTTGAGATTCCAAGTTAAAATTTTAATGTGTTTTAGCGGATAATATAAGGTATAAAATGTAAAAAATTAACAAAATCAAAAGTACGTCTTCCAGGATATTCAAGGATAAAGGATAAAATCGTAATCCTCAATGTCTTTTTTTCACGTGTACTTATCTTCTTATAGAGGATTTGCAGAAGAGCGCTAGATTAGACGGGCTGGAATATTTCTTACACCTTTTTGGAAGCGTCGAAAGCCTCTTTTTGCAACAGAGAAGATATGAATTGTTCAACTTATTTAACTTACTGCAAATATTAATGCCAAAAATGCTTAGTGACTGTGTATCGGAAATTTTGATCCATCAAAAGAAGCAGAAGCGGTAAAATGATAATCTCGTTTTAAAGATATTAGACAGTTTGGGTCTGGGACGCATTGAATTCGACGCTTTGCCTCATTCGAGGATATCGTCATGATCGTTATTCAATGATCTAATCTAACTATTAACGGGTTTGAAAGATAAAGGAAAGTAGATCATCAATGAAAATTAAGAAGCGAGTTCGAGAGTTAACAGACCCCTGGATGACACCGGCATTTATAGGATGAAGTTCAGTTGTAACGTCATGCAATAAAACTCGTTTTAGGCGACCAGATAAAACACTTTCAATTCATAATAGAAGAGGAGTGGAGAGACTAAGTACTTTAGATTTGTCTCAAAGGGCAGGATGCTAGACTCCATCAAATGCTTTTAAAATATCTAGTACAACGATATTAGACTCACCAAAATTGTGTTCCAATGTTCCGTAAGAAAAGCCAGCAAGGCTCCAGACCGCAAGCCATATTGGAGATCGTTGAAGAGTTCGTAAGTTTCTAGATTAATTTGGCATTTATCATTATACCAATATCATTTTTGCTGTTGTTCAGTCTGTTATTCTAGTGTGATAACATCACACTCATAAACATACATGATAAAAGAAATAATAAGCATTGATCAAGCAATTAATACAGGTAACATCCATTATGTTATACCGGCTTCATAACTAGATAAGATACATACCATAGTGTATGAAGACTGCCACATAACCTCCTAAATAGATATGGATCTGACATGATCGTCCCAGTCCCCCGTTAGAGTCCTGTTAAAACACAAAGCTGTCTCAAAAAACGCAATGTCGATTCCATTAAAAGTAACAGGAGGAGAATTAGCCATGTAAGCCAGTGTTTTGTAAGTATATTACAATAGATTTAGACTTTTCAGGATTTAAGGTAAGTTTTATTTCCAGCGTCCATTGATTTATACACTCCAAGTTTTGAGTGAGGTGGAATATTTAGAATATTTCTCAGGGGTGGCAAATATACAGCTGAAAGTCATCTTTAGATGTTATATCCATAAGTGACTATAAGGTTAATACACAACAAGGACGACAGTCCCACACGAATCCATTTATGATTTCGTGCAGTCTATCGCACCTGGAATCGATAGAGATAGTGACCACCTCCTCGAGACCATGCTGAATAGAAATTTTGAATCTAGAATTCCATCCAGGGCAGAATGGGAATCATATTTTGTGCTTCAACCATTAACAAACCTTATTATTATCTACACTGATGCCTCCAAGTCTGAGGAAAACACCGGAGCAGACGTTTTCTGCGAGGAACCTCAAAAGGAAATCGCCATACACCTTGAAAGCCATGCCACGGCTTCCCAGGCAGAAGTTAAGGCTATTCTTGAAGCGGGAAGACATCTCCTTAACTCAACAGACAGAGAGAACTGGAAGATAGCTATCTGCATAGACAGCCAAGCAGCTGTCAAGGCTTTATGTAAACCCTTTACAACCTCCAAGCTAGTAATGGAGTGTAAAATCACCCTTTCCAAAATCGGGTTTGCATCAAAACACCTTGTCTCATTTATTTCAACTTGGGCCGACCGCCAACATAAGTAGTCGCCTTTGGTTAGAGGACCCCTCGGGCAGAACTACAAAGGAACTGTGGGGGAAGTTCAACCTAACCAAACGAATAAGCTCTTGGGACTTAACAGGCCAACCATGAGAACTCTAGTATCTATTCTCACTGGGCACTCCTTTCTCAGGTGTCAATTTCACAGAATAAGACTTGTTTAGGATCCCATATGCAGAAGTTGTGGAGAGGAATCCGAAACGGTGAATCACTCTCTTTGTCACTGTCCGGCACTCTCAGGAAAGCGATATAGATTCCTTGGCTCTCACTTCCTGTACGGACTGCATGAAGCCGGCAGGGGGCTGAGGGCCAATACTTAACTTTATAAGAGCGCCCGATTGGAACCTATGAGCATTTGCTCGTGGGTCTGGAGGGTGAACAATGGGCCTTGCTTTTCAATCAATTAATCAATCAAAGGTTAATGCAATCAAATATATTGTTCATAAACATAACGAAACGAAATAAGGACCCAAAATTGAGCCCTATGAAACTTTACAATTTACTGGTTTAAAAGAAGAGAATCCATTGTCAGAAAAGGTTTTGCTTCTTTTCTATCACCTAAATAAATTCTTAATTCTTTAAACGCACTGCCTGCAACCTGAAATTAAACTTCGTAAATAGTTTTCGACAAAGCACTCACTCCGCAATCGACAGAATCGAATGCTTTTAAGAAAAATGACAACCGTTTTTATCCTCCTTAATTGAAATAGATTTTGATTTGTTCAAATTTATAATGCAAATAAAATTAAAAAAGAATTTAACCATTAATCACAACTTTGATGAAGTATGCAATAGAACTTCTAGCAATGTTTGAATTCGCATATTTTTGAAAAAATCCTGTGGTCACTTCTGCGGTTCCCTTGTCATAATTTAAGATGCAAATATATGCAGCGGCTAGCATCAACATCCCAACTTCCAACTAAACGTACTAAAAATAAAAGTGCACAATGGATTTTATGTTGAGGGCGGTAAAGAGCAGTAGTTCCTCATCCCCACCTTTGGATGACATGAAAGGCGAAAGTTTTTCTCTTCTAGATAGATTTTTACAGTTTGTGGCTTTGACTCTAGTCGTCAACAGTCGTTGTAAATCATAATTTTTATATTTTGCCCCGGTAGAGGGGACGCGTGCGTTCTGTGGTTAGTGTAATTCAATCTTGAACTTGTTAAATCCTCTTCATAACGTTTGCTAATTAGCCTGATTGCGGTGTTCTAATGCTAATCTTCTTGCGATTGAATGTCTTTTTCATTGTGATTATAATCAATTTGTGGATAGTGGTGGACATTGAAGAAATTAAGCAGTTAAACGCTCTTCATTAAACGTGAACGAATTAAGTTCAACAACATAAGTAACGCGCGGTAATTATTATTATTGTTGTTATGTGTGTATCTTGCAGCTGTGCAGTGAGTTCCATTTGTATAAATAAGCTTAAAAAGTTGTTGGTTTTTTTTTGTCTATGGATTTAGAGTATAGTGTGGCTGCGTTTCTTATAAACATTCTAAAACAGGTATGTATGCTTACCGACTATACTGAATATGAAACGAAACATGAGAATTTACGTAATTACTCACCTTCAGTTCAGTAAGGTTTTTTACTCATGCTAAGACAAAGAATGTGCGTTTAAATGTCGTAGACGCAAGAAAAAATATGTAGATAGACAAAAAATTTAATTTAAGACTTGCAGTTTAATGAGAAATGCAAAAAATAATTTGCTTTTGGTTTATGGAAAGTTTATGGCAAATACGTTTTAAAGGTATTTAAAAAAATTGCAATTTAAATTGCGAAGGTAGGAATTAGCTCTAGGAGCATGTCACAATTTCATTTACGTCATTATTATTACTCCTAGACTAAATTATAAGCTATCGTAGAAAAACTGTGCTTGCAAAGAGTAATGGTTTGGGAGGTTTTAGGTTTGAACTAATTCCACTTAGGAATCGTCAACTACAATTAAACGTCTTGACAATCACTTCTTAAAGGGTTGGTGTGAGGTCTTGAACGCATTAGTTTGTCGGGGGCACTTTCAGTTGAGACAACGGCTATAACAGCAAAATATCATCCATAGTGGTGGTGATGTTGGTGGTGAGAGGGACCGTTTAGTAACGACATCCTTAAAAGTGGATTAATGCAGGTAGCGGCTGGTATTTGTGAGGACGTCTTGATTGCACGCGATTGGGTTTGGACAACGGTGTGTCCCTCTTGAAAGGAGAGGAGGCTGGTAGCCCGGACGGCTGAATATCAACCAGCTCAAGAGCCTTCCAAGCAGTAAGGGAGTAAGAAGGTAATGTCTTTTGTACCTATAATAAAGGGTTGTTTTAACCAGCTATATATATGGTCGACCGATGGAAGTCAGGTCAAGGCACTGACTTAGCGTAAATTCGGTTCTAGGATGTCCCAATGACAACTTGGATGTGTGTGAAGTACAGGCGTACTACGGGGTCTTGAGTGAGGAACTAGTATGGTACCAAAGAGTAGCTGCTCTTGAGCATGGTACCTAACCTAGTATGGTGCCAAGCTGTAGCAGCAATATCAAGTGCTGATGTTGAAGTGACACCTTGACTAAGGTTGTCCCAAAGGTTGTCCCAATGGCAACCCGTCTGATGACTGAGAACGGGGATACTGAATGGATTACACCTTTAATTCGGCTAGACCTAGCTGAGTCGGCCATACGTCGCTACGGCGATCTCAGCACCAGCAGCAGTTGTGCTGTGGCTCTTAGAAGTGCATCGGCTGTTTCCGTAAAGGACGCTCACGGTGCGGAGAAAGATCGATTGAAACAAGACTTATTGGTATCAGAGGAACATTAAAACAAGCTTTCATGTATAAGTCACACCTCTGTGGTTTTATTCACCTGGCTTGCTTGTATTCAGATTACTCCCTTTTTTGATTATATCGTACATTTTTATTGTTACACAAAAATTGAGAAACGTTGTTCTCTGTCTGATATCTGAACGTAATATTTTTTTTTATTGTTTTTCTTTATTAAAATGTAATGCCTACCTGCGGCTCTCTACGTTCAGAAAAGCATTGCTAGGAGTGAATTTTGGAATGTGCGTTACCCGATTTAGACGGTATTTGGACAAGGCTTCGAAAATGATCGAATCGACACGCGTCGCCACAAGGTTAAAAATATTTTCTGCATATTTTATGAATCACTCTATAACGATCGATACACCTTATGAAATTTTTTTTTCTATTTTTTTAGGTAGATAATCATTGTAGATTTCCAATGCCTTTTGATGGTTTCTCCTTCATCCCTGTGTTTCAAAGTTCGGACTGTACCAAATCGCAATTTTGTAATTTTAATTCAGGTTTTTTTTTCGTTTAACTACTATTTTTTTCAAAATACACATGATCAACACTCATCTTAAAATGGAACTCTTTTTTTTTAGGTGCAAAGTGTGATAGGTAATTTTAAATTGAAAAATCTGCCTCTTAAAATCGACATGAAAATCTGATGTTGATGAAAAGTGTAGTTAAATAAAAAACACAGTTAAAATTTTGAAATTTGGATCAACATAATGTGTTTACTTATTTCAGATAAGGTCAATACGATCTCCGAAGCAAAAATACAGGCAAGTGGCTTTCGTTTTATGGGGAGCTTACACGATCAGTAATAATGTCATTACTTTATCATAATGACATTACTAATGATCGTGTAAGGTTTTCAGAAACTGTAATGATAGTCAGTAATAATGTTATCCAGATTTTCTGATCATTACTGGAACATACTGGAGATACTGTCATTTATAATGATAGCGTAGGGTGCGCACTTCATTACTCACTTCATTTCTCAGTTCGGTTCCAGATTTTGGAGAAGTGTAATATCCATTATTTGTGGGTATTCTGATTCAGAAGGTGGTACGTCCGATATTATGGATGTAGTGAATCGTATGTCGCAAGTGATTGAAGGTTTAAGCTGAAGCAAGCTGAATTCAATAATTCAGTTAAGGAATTGGTTACTACATAGTTTTAATGAAATTAAAAAAAATGGCTGTAACTTTGGAAGATCAAAATAAGTGGATTAAGAGTTTATAAGGCGACAAGCTAAAGTTAAATATAAGAAACTGTCGGAAGTTAAGGAAAGACTATCTACAATGGAAGAGAAAAATTTAACAAGATTTGTGGAAATTCACAATGTACCTACATATATAGTCCAGTCAAATAAGCCGAAAAAATGCAAAAGATCGTATTTAATTCCTTTCAGGCTGCAATTTGGAGGGTTGGTGTAGGGTGGTCCTAGGAGTATTGTCACAAAAATGCGGCGTCCCAGGGCCAAAACAAAGGGCTGAAAGGTAATAAAAACACCCCAAACGCGTGATAATCTATTTACCATGCCTGTGGACCGGAAGTGGTAAAAATTTTAACAAATTTAAAAATGCTATTTTGTTCAAAATATGATTCTAAATAAAAAAGTCCAGGGTGACAAACCCCTATCTCGTAACGGCGCGGCAGGGATAGCGAATGAAGCTAAGGGTGGACACATCGCTATATCCACTAACATGTGCCCGGTTATTTCAATTCTGCAACATTTTGGCTCAGGAGCCAGCAACCAAGAGAAGCGTGAATGTTTCGTTGGATGAGCAGAAAAACGGGTGGAGTGAAGATTGTTAACGGATTATATGTTGCACAATATTTGCGTTCGTGTTTTACTGTCGTGACATGTTTGGAACATTTTTGATTTTTTCTTAGAAATTTTGGTTGGTTGTGCAAAGCAAAGCGAGACGAGATATGATGATTTTTGCTTTGAATTCTTACTTTTTAGTTCATTATGTCTGCAGTTTTACACACTCGATGTTCTTTAGGGTTTTAGATAACTGCGATTGTGTGCATTTCTTGTTTGTTTTTAATTATTGTAATGTTTCTTGACGGAAGGGGTAGGATATGGGATTGCAGGATACACAGGAAGAATGGGATGTAATATATTAATGGTAGATGGTTAAAAATAGAAGCTTTACATTATTTAAAAATTTATTACTGACAAATCAAAGTAGTAATGTAAAATTTGCAGATGCTTTCTGTTTTAAAAATAACAAAAAAAAAAAGTTTTACTAATTCCCAATATGATTTACCACAATAAATGTCTCTTACCATTTTCAAATCAAAAAATCAAATCAAATTAAAAAGCATTTGTTTCATGTACCAGGCATTTTTTAGCTACGTAGAACGTTGGGCAGTATGATATTAAAGATTAACAAATCAGAAAAATAAACAATAAACTTATTTCATTCATTATTATGAATAGGTGGAAACCAGATCAGACAACTAGAATACATATACTAAAGAGCAAATAAGATAATATTAAGAGCAATTTAAGACTATGAGCTGCACTCAGGGTGTTCTATGAATATGTCCCAGTTAGAAAAGCAAAAAATTGTTTGCAAGGGGTAGTAAATCCTAAATATTTGGGATAGGAGGGGGTACCTTCAAATGTTATGAATCAATCACACTATAACTTCTGAACAATATATCCTATTAAGATGCCTTCCAGCTCAGACTAAACCGTCCAAGCGTTCCAATAAATATTCAACCACATCCCCCGCAGCAACTATAGGTACATGTGAGGAATAATTGATGACCTGTAATAGTCTAAGGTTTCCAAATATTGCAAGAAAGTATTTCGGGGTGAAAATCGTTAAAAATTATTGTAATTGTGGTCGAAGCTGACTTATATAGGTGGCTAGAAATTGGTAAGTCGGAACGGGTTACTATCATCTGAGATAAAAGTATTTTTATTAGGGTGTTTTGCTCAGTAGTTATATTAGTTCATAAAATTTGAAGTATACAACTTTCACCCGAATTGTTAGGACTACCCCCCCCCCCACCCCACCTTACCAACCCACCCCTTCTTAGCATTTCAATATTGCTTGTCTAACCGAGACCTGTCCATAGCTGGGCGGTTGACAACTATTCGTGGAACACCACTAATAACCACAAGTAAGCTGTAAAACTAAATTTCTAAATACCCACAATTAATATCATAAATATATTACATCCCATTCTTCCCGTGTATCCTGCAATCCCATATACTACCCCTTCCGTCAAGAAACATTACAAAAATTAAAAACAAACAAGAAATGCACACAATCCCCTCTGCTTATTTTTTCCAACGCTTATGCAATCGCAGTTATCTAAAACCCTAAAGAACATCGAGTGTGTAAAAATGCAGACATAATGAACTAAAAAATAAGAATTCAAAGCAAAAATCATCATATCTCGTCTCGCTTTGCTTTGCACAACCAACCAAAATTTCTAAGAAAAATCAAAAATGTTCCAAACACGTCACGACAGTAAAACGCGAACGCAAATATTGTGCAACATATAATCCGATAACATTCTTCACTCCACCCGTTTTTCTGCTCATCCAACGAAACATTCACGCTTCTCTTGGTTGCTAGCTCCTGAACCAAAGTGTTGCAGAATTGAAATAACCAAGAAGGTCGACAAACAAACCAGTGGTGGTTAAGTACAGTTCAGAATATGTTAGGGATCGTGTTCTTGCAGCAGCTAGTCTGAATAAAAACCTTAGCACAAGTCAATTAGATTTCTCTGAGAATCGTAGCTTATATATAAATTAATTCCTGTTGAAGTCCAAAAAAGCACTACTTTATAAAGCGAAAATATTCAAAACTGAAAATAATTTTAAATATCTGTGGGTGAAAAACAGCAAAATATATTTAAAAAAAGATGATAACTCGGTTCCTATTGTCGTCAAAGCTGAAGATACTTTTAATCTCCTCTCAAATAAACATTAGTCCTAACTTCTTTTACATCTATATCTCAAATATTGGTAATGAACATTTTTTATCAAAATTGTTAGGGGCATACGTACTAAAATCGAAGATGTTAGACTGGAGATATTAGCCAATAATTTTGATGTTATTTGTTTTACAGAAACCTTTTTACACGAAAATATTAACAGTGGCGAGCTATTTGATGAGCGCTATGTGCCGTAATCTTTCTTTGCCTATATCAAAGAAGGACGGAGGTGGTAGTCTTGTTGCCGTAAACCGCAATTACAATTTCAGTCGTATGCAATTCATTGAGACAGAACATGAGGATATTGCAGTAATGATTAAAATAAATAATACCTTTCTATACATTTGGTGCATATACACTCCACCACAGAGTCCGTGTGAATTATATGACCGTGTCTTTTCGAATATGAGTGAAAAATCTATATCTTTACCATCAAGTTCCAAAATCATCATTGTTGGTGACTTCAACCTACCGAATTTAAACTGGTCTTTTGATAATGTTAATAATTGTATGTGATTTTCAGAAAATGTTAATCGCATATCAACCTCCCTTCTTAATAATATGGACGTTTGCGGTTTGAAACAATATAATGATCAAGTAAATTGTAATAGAAGAGTTCTCGATTTAGTCTGGTCAAATGTAACAAATAATAAAATTTTAGTCTCATCTTCAATAGCACCATTATCTTGAATTGATCTTCATCACTCTTCTTTGGACATACGTTTTTCAATAGAAAAACCCCACTATATCGCTGAACGTAAGAAGAAAGAACGAAAGTTTCAGTTCGCCGATTATGATGCCATTAATGAATATATATCGTCATTTGGTTTTTCAAGTATCTTTTCAGAGAATGTTGATTTGTCATTTAAAAAATGTTATGACGTTCTAAATCATTGTGTAGTATATTTTGTCCCAGAATCTGTCAGTAAAAATAAAAAACATCCTTCGTGGTATACGAGAGAACAGACCTGTAAAGTACTTACATAAGTACATTGGTACTTAAGTACTAGTAACAGTACCAGTACCGGGACTTGTACTTGAAAAATTTTAAAGTACCAGTACCGGGACTTGTACTTGAAATTTTTTTAAGTACCAGTACGGGGACTTGTACTTAAAATATTTCAAGTCCAAGTACTGGTACTTGTACTTGGAATTTTACAGGTACAGACCTGTAAAGTACTTAAGTACATTGGTACTTAAGTACTAGTAACAGTACCAGTACCTGGACTTGTACTTGACAAATTTTAAAGTACCAGTACCGGGACTTGTACTTGAAATTTTTTTTAAGTACCAGTACCGGGACTTGTACTTGACAAATTTTAAAGTACCAGTACCGGGACTTGTACTTGAAATTTTTTTAAGTACCAGTACCGGGACTTGTACTTCAAATATTTCAAGTCTAGGTACTGGTACTGTACTGGTACTTGTACTTGGAATTTTACAGGTCTGCGAGAGAATTAGTTTCTACTCTCCGATTTAAAAACAAGTTTCGGTGCATGTACATGAAGTATAAACATCCAGAATTATACAAGACATTTTCGTTCCTGAGAAATCATTCTAAACGATTGCAAAGAATGTGTTATGACAATTTTATTAGTTCTACTGAATCTTCTGTGCAAAGCAAACCAAAGAGTTTTTAGGCTTTTAGTAATAGACTGAAAACATCAAACTCTAATCCTGAAGAAATGAAATGATGACAATATATCCGCCTCACCAATGCAGACTTGCGAAATGTTCTCGCGGCATTTTAAATCGGTATATTCTCTCAAAGCTCCTGTTACTAATAATTTACACAATTTATTAACTTACAGTAACTTTAACTCCATTCAATTATATCATGTTACGCCTCAGAGTGTAGCAAATGTAATCAATCAACTTGATATTAATAAAATCCCTGATACTGATGGTATATTTTTATAGAAAATGTGCTTCGACAATTGCGGAACCTATTAGTAAATTGTTTAATATGTCTATTAATCAAAGGATATATCCTACGATTCTTAAAGGGTGTTTCGTTACACCCATATTCAAATCAGGAGAGCCTAAATTAATTTCCAACATACACCAATATAAGTTTCAAATTTGTCGTTAATATTTGAAAAAATTAGATATAATCAACTATTCCCTCAATCTAAAAATTTGATTAACCAAAATTAACACGGTTTCTTTCCCGGGACGATCTACAACCTCAAACCTGACCACGTTCACAGACATCATAGCGGTTGCATTGGATGAGGGCAAGCAAGTGACTCTATTTATACAGACTTCTCTAAGGCCTTTGATAAGTTTCAACACAGAAAAGTACCTACTCTACCTACTCATTAAAATGCCCTCTATAGGCTTCGGTAAGAACACCATTCAATGGTTTACCTCATATTTAGATGGACGACACAGCGTTGTAGTCGTAAATGGGTTCGAATCACTGGCCTTTGAGCAAACTTCAGGTGTCCCGCAGGATACTATCCTCGGTCCATTTATCTTTATTATTTATATAAATGACCTTCCAATAAATCTGGATTCCAATTGCCTACTCTACGCAGATGATGCTAAAATTTTTCGTGTTATTAGAAATTTTGAAGATTGTATTCAGTTGCAAGAAAACATAAGTAAGATTGAGAAATGGTGTGTCGAAAATTATTTTCCATTAAATATAAATAAATGTAAGCAAGTTTCTTTTCAGTCGCAAAAGGGCACTATCAAATTTGCATATGAGTTATGTAGTACCGCATTAGAAAGAGTTTCTGAAAATAATGATCTGAGAGTGATTTTTGATGATAAACTTTTGTTTTCTTGCCATATTAATTACATTGTAAGTAAATCCTTTCAATTGCTTGGATTCATTTTCAGAACCTGTAAATCTTTTAAAACAACTTTCTCGCATATTGCATTGTTCAGTTACCTAATACGCAGCTTATTAGAATACGCGACCCCTGTGTGGAACTCTTTTTATAAAACATATATTGAGCAGTTGGAACGACCATTAAGTAAATTTACAAAATTTCTTATTTTTAAACTCTTTGGTTTAAGTGCAGTGGAATATCCTATAAGGCTAAGTTTGCTTTTTATTATATCTCTTGAAAAGTGTAGGATGTACATGGGTGAAATATTTTTGTACAAACTCTTACATGGTTATCTGGATATATATACCCTCAAGACCATCACGAGTACCACCTACAACATTTGGTTTGGCGACTGCTAAAACAAATTTAAGAACTAAATCACAACTATATATATATAATCACATAGACATTTTCGGTCAGCCTCTATCAATTTAAACATTTAATATTGAGTGAGATAAAGTGTATTCCTTCGACCTGAGACGACTGATCATTCTACTCCCACACTTTTCAATATGTATGTATTATATAGTAGTGCTCTGTTGAATTTACATTTACATTTTAATTATAGTGCAGTAAGACAAAATTTATTTCTTAATTTGCCTCCATTCTCATAATCTGAATTTTTTATTTTTTGTAAGAATTAGTTATATTTTCATTTTTTTTTATGTTTTGCTTTAGTGCTTTTAGAATTTTTGTTCCTTTCTCTTTTTTCTTCGTTTATTTTCATTTTTTATTATTGCATTTTTCAATCATTTAACATTCCATTAATTTATTCCTATGTTAATTACTTAATTTATAATTTTTTATTTAACGGTATATAACTGATTTAATCTGTATGCTATCGTCTGAACTTATAAAATAAATAAATAAAAAAATAAATAAAAATAGGTAGAAGATGGATAGTGATAGTAATAATGAGTCTTTTTTTCTCAGCCTCCTGCGGGGGGACTGTGCATTATAAAAGAAAGAATTTCTTCGGAACTTCATTGAGATCTTTGAAACCCTACGGGAACAGTGGGATCTTAGTAGTCCTTTTCGACATTCGTTGGAAAGGTTATACGTAAAAGTCTCTCTCTCTTGTCTCTCTCTCTAACTCTCTCATTAACTCTTTCTATCCGTTTATTTCGCTCTCTCTCTCCCCCTATCTATTTCACTCGCTCTCTCCCTCTCAATTTTAGACATGTACGTTCAGATTATATTCCTAAGATCTACGTAATATAACTAAACCTTTTAAAAAATACGTACTATGGACTCAAGAGTTTGTCACAAGAAGCCTCCTTGGTTTAATAACTAAATTGGAAGTCTCATAGCTGAATGCGATTATATCTGTATCATCCATTGAGAATAGAGAATACGTTCAGAGAATGCAACATTTAATGCGTCTAAAAGTTATTTTTTATCACTCAAGATCGATAACAGATTTCGCCGAAGCAAATTTAAGGAATAATTTTTTGGAAGTTAGGTGTTTGAAATCCTGTCAAAACAAAATCCTCTTTAGAGACGAGGGCGAATTAAGTGCAGCTTTCTCTCTCTATTACTTCTGTTGGTACATCACCGAATCTCACTTTTACTATATGTAAACACTTCAACATCGACTAATCGTCTTTTCAATTAATGAAATCTACGTGACAGCTTAAAAAAATCACAATTTTTGAGAATTTTTACAACGCACAATACATATAAATTTTGTTTCCTTTTACATACTAACCTACATACATATATTAAACTATTAAAAAACATTTTTTTTTCAAAATAAAAATTTTAATTTAATGGTGAAAAGGGTCCTCCCGTGACGGTCTGCTTGAAAAAAGTCCCTCTATGATTCTCGCTCTCCAGGCTTGTGAAGGAAAAAAAAAATGGTTTTATAATTTTTTTTAGTAAGTAATATAGAAATATAGTTTCAGTTACGCGATTAGATTATATAATAACAAGGATAATCTATGTTGTGTAAAATTCGTGGACGTGAGATAAACATTTATACTTGTTGTCAAGGGAGGGCAATGCAAGCTTTGACTTATTTTGTGTCAGTTCAACATTTCTGAACATTTCTGATTGTACGAAAACAAGTTCAGTATTCTTTTGCTTACTTTAAATTTTTCATTGTTTATTTACTTGACTTAAATTATGTTTGCCATACAAAGGCAACGCTAAAAAATATTAGCAGAAAACAAATAGGGCACCAGGAAAATTCTTAAAAATTTGCAAGCTATACAAAAATTATAAATTTAAAAATTAATTTAGAAATTTTGCGATATAATTCTCTTCTATTAAATTTCTTCAATACTTAATAAAGTTTCAATCACAAAATTCAGTTTCGCCGCTCTGAAAATATCGTAGTTTACTACTTCCATGACTAAAACGAACACATCGATGCGGTTCTTCTTCTGAAGAAAAATGCTTAAGTTTTTCCTTAGAATTTAGAGACAACAAGAAGTGTTGATACCTGAAAAATTCGTGTGCATGAGCGTGGCTTTTTTCAGAGTACATATCATGAAGTAGGTCAGAATTATATTGAAAAAAGAGAGAAATGCATTTTCAGCTGTCAAACGAAGTTTTGGAAGATTTGAATTTTGTGAAAATATACGTGGGAAATAATTTTTTTAGGCAAGTATAGTTATAAAATATTATTTTTGTGTACTTTACATACATTTTTATATTAAATTAAATTGAAATAAATAACAAAAAAATATCGACTCTCTGGGTATCTTGGCGCAGTGGCAGCGACTAAGAGCACGACTAAGCTAAGAGCATTTTCGATGGGAGCAACTGCAGTACTTTCAACCATATATCTTGTTGCCACGCTCTCTGTGTTGATTTACACTACACGCCTGTACTGATCTTTCACTACAGCTGCAACAGATACTAACCCAACCAGAATTTGACTACGCTAAATTTGGCTTATCCCACATCCTGTACTCTCTATATTCTAAGAGTTTTTCTTCCGCATAGCTTACTCTTTTTGCAATATAATCTAAGGTTCCCTTTCCCTCAAAAATTTTGACAGTTTTTTAATTTATTTTCGATAATTTTTACTAAAAAATGGCCTGCGATTAACTAAAACTACCTAGTACGTAGAGGCAATTGATTTTTTTTTAAAGAAAAGTCAAACAGGGCTTCAGGGTTTTTATTTAAATATTTTTATTTTTATTGCTAAAATCACATACATAATCTTTTTCTCAATTTTTATAAGAACAAAAACAAAAAAAACAAAATAACTAAATAATAAGGAGAAAATTAATTTAGTCTCATCAAAAATTATATTAAAAGGGAATCCTTTTAACGACTTAATATTTGGTATGTTCTCCTTACTCTTTGATAACCTCAAATATCCTATTGCACATTGAATCAATTAATTTTCGGAGAATTTCCTAATTCTTAAGTCCTGAACTTAGTGGAATTTTGTTCTCGTTTTCGTATATTTTACGAGAAATTATTCCCCATAGTTTTTCTATGAGGCTTAGGTCTGGGCTACAAGCTGGCCAATCTAAAGTTTCGATTTTTCTTTCAGTAAGCCAAGCTTTTGTAAGATGGCAGCTGTGTATTGCAGCATTATTTTGCTGAAATACAAAATCTTCGCCCGTAATTGCCTCAGTATGCTCAATTAAACTGTATTCGAGCATTCCCACGTAGTTTCCGGATTTCATCCTTTTTGAAATCCAAACTAGAAGAATCTTACCTGACTTGAAAATGCTTCCCAAAATATAACACATCCATCACCAGAGTTGCGGCTAAGACACATTTCGGGCACGGTATAACATACTAACTAACTAAGGTATGACTATCTGGCACCATAGATTCGCCATATTTATTGCAACATATTGAAAATCCAGTGGAATAAATTTACGTAAATATTATCACTTTATTTTTCCCGTTTTAAGAATCGATTCGTGTGACGTTACACGCACTTGACAGCTCGCACGATCATACCTTGTTAGTCTGTATATCGTGCATCTCGGGTTCCTTTCTTGGCTCCATCAAGTTGGCCGGTCAACTTTTACTTTTTTAATTTTTTATTGCATATATCGATTGTTGGTCGTTTGTTGGTGATTGTTGGCTTAATTTAAACGTTTGTTGGATAATAGTTTTTTCGGAAATCAAAAAAGAAAATTCACCATCAAGTTAGCCGGAAAATTCTTATTTTTAATTTTATTTTATTTATAACCAGCTCAATCAATGCGTAATCGTTTGTTGGACTCGTTTTTATTAATAAAATCGTTTGTTGGTCCCTCAATTCTTCGCTAATTGCAAAAATAATTTACCTAGCTAGCTACATCTGAAGCTAGCTACACATGAAGTTGTAGCTGATATTAGCCAAATTGAAATATTGTAGCTGGAGTAACACCAACATGATAATGAAGTAAAAGTCATATATTTCATGCATTGACAATCAACTGTCTCCATCAAGTTGGCTGTCAACTTATACTATTTTAATTTTTACCACGTCAACTTTTACTTTTTAAATTTTTTATTGCATATATCGATTGTTGATCGTTTGTTGGTGATTGTTGGCTTAATTTAAACATTTGTTGATTTTGAATTTGAATTAATGAGCATTAGCATCATCAGAAAACGACAAGCACGTATCTTCTCTGAAAAGCTAACAACTGAACAGCGAACACTCATTTTTTAATGTCTGGAACACATAAATCGGCTTTTATGATGTTAAACTGACTACTTTAATTGTAAGATTTAAATCAACTGGATCACATGTAGTTAGACTTAACATTATTGTTAAAATTTTTCGGCTATGTGATGGAACTATTTTTAAAAATTTCATGGCTAAATCTAATCCATTTTGTAATAAAGGTTCGCCTCCTTAAATTCATACCCCGCCGCTGTGTGTTTCCTGTGAGATCTGTAACTTTTTGAGTTCGTTCACTTTTCAATGTTAAAATTCCCAGTTGAGAAATGGTATTTTTCTCCAATGAAAATTTTTAAATAAATTTAATAAAAATTCAGTAATATCCCTTGACAGTAGTTGTCAATGCATGAAATATATCAACATAAGGCTTTTACTTCATTATGATGTTGGTGCTACTGGAGCTTCAGCTACAAATTATAATTTGGCTAATATCAGCTACAACTTCATGTGTAGTAGCTTACGTCAATTGTTTTTGCAATTAGCAAAGAATTGAGGGACCAACAAACGATTTTATTAATAAAAACGAGTCTAACAAACGATTACGCAATGATTGAGCTGGTTATAAATAAAATAAAATTAAAAATAAGAATTTTTCCGGCTAACTTGATGGTGAATTTTCTTTTTTGATTTCCGAAAAAACTATTATCCAACAAACGTTTAAATTAAACCAACAATCACCACCAAACGACCAACAATCGATACGTGCAATAAAAAATTAAAAAAGTAAAAGTTGACCGGCCAACTTGATGGAACCTCCTTTCTTAGGTCATGCCAATAGCATTGCCAACCATCTGGGCCATCGATCCAGGTTGAACTTTGTCTCATTTGAGCAAAGTACATTCTTCCACTCATGTGTCCAAAGTACATATGTACATACTTTTTCGCAAAATTTATCAGGTGTTCAATGCGGCATTCTGTTTGCGGGTGATCCTTCAAAATCTGCCTGACACGTCACATTTTTATAATGCACGGTGAAATATAGCGCAAACAGTCCCTATCATTTATGTTGCTTTTTCGTCCCATTTTCTGTTTTATGCCATAATTCTGTCCTAACCTAGCGGGAAAAATGGGAATGACTGACTTAGCTAAGGCTTACTGTTACCATTACCTGGAATTATCGAGTTCAAGAATATACCTTACGTTGAACTGGTTTAGGAAGGCAGGGGTAATGTGTTGATGCATCGTATTTTTGAGCATGCTATGTACCTTACACGGAATATTTTACAGAAGGCAGAGGTAAATCTTCATTCGTGTTGTTATCGAAAAGACATAGAAATTTGTCCGGCTATATTTGCACAGGCTAGTTCGAGGGAGTGCGTGCAGGTCGAAATGAGTTTATATAGTTTCATTGTTTTTCTAAGAACAATAAAGGAAAGAAAGTGGGTGCACCTACACCTTGCTAAGAAAAGTTCTTTCCTTTACCTCGCAGTGCTTTTATGAAATGGCAGAATGTATGCTTCCACTGAATTTTAAAGGATTACTCTTTTCACCTTTCAAAGAATTTAAAAGTTACTCTTCTTTTCACCTTCCAAAGAATTAATAAGAAATGCTTCCTTTCACCATCCAAAAAATTAATAAGGAATGCCTCTTTTAACTATCTACTAAAGAATTTATCAGGAAGGCTTCCTTTCAGCTTACAGGTCATGCAGGAGTAAGGAGTGCAAGTGACCACCTTATATATCTTCCCGTCGTAGGACATTAATTCTTTAAAAGAAATGAGCTGGGTGTGAGAGTGGATTGCTTCCATACCTTTCACAGAATTGAATTCGGTGGAATAGATCTCGCCAACCCAAAACTACGATTTAACGAAGGAGAACATTAACTGAAGCAATAGGATCCATCTTAAGTATTTCTACTATGGTAATCCATTTATCTCTACAGAACTTTACCAAAGTCCATTGAATTAGTTGCTTGCAACTTAGATGGAGGTCGATGTCTGATGTTAATTGGGTGTACTATGAATACGTATTCGATGGCCCAAATAGTTTTTATAGAGCTTCGACAGAATGTTTCTCCCATCTCTAGACTGAATGATGACTAATTTCAGTGGAATTTTGATTGTTGACAAATGCGAATTGCTATACAATGAAGCGATGTACGACTCTCGTGAAACCATAATGACTATATTGGGACTATATTTTTCGTAATAATTCGTCGTTTTAATATAACGCGAATTTCGTCAAAGATTTCCTAAAAATAGCGATTCAAAAAAACTTTTATTTATTTTTTTAATAAATTGCCTCCAAATATAGTGAAGAATATGTGCGTAAAGTGATTTTCCGACATTCGGAGTCTTTCGGAAGTTACAGCGTTGAACAGGCCAGGTGTTTGGATCGTGCGCTCCAGCATCGGACCACTTCTCTTTCGCTTGTCTTACCTGAGCACTTTTAATACAAACGCAGATATAAATGCACAGTAGAGAAGCCGTTATACATATCTCTAAACTCATTTCCTGTTTCGAATATAACGGTTAGTTTAGTCTTGATTGAGTACCCAAAGTATTTGAATTTTTAAACGCGTTTTTCTCAAAACTGTATTTTTAAAACTGGTAACCACGATATCTCAAAATCTATCAAACGAACTCCTTTGAAATTTTATTGACTTATTCAGTAGACATTTTGCAAACTAGGATAATTCGAATTCATCAAGCTGGTTTTTTTTACATGTTGAAGAAGTAGTGAAAAAACACCAAAATTCACGAAAAAATGTTCAACAAGATGCCAAAAATTTACCTGTCAATATTTTTTATAATCCTAGTTGAGAAACTAGTTCATATTCCACAGATTAAAATACAGTTTTAATTTTTTATATTGGATAAGCAGAAAGCTCGCAATCGTGGTTACCGAAAAATGCTTTTTTTGAAGATGAGTGACTAAGTTACTGTGTACTCCAGCAATGAGTGACGATTTCGGGCTGAAAGAATTATAGAGTGTACACAAGGTATGCATAAATATGTGGTAAAAGTTTCACAGCTGTATGTTTATTGAGTTCGCCAGAAAAAATTCCCAAAAAAACCGAGAAAAGTGCCTTGACTCCCTTAAGGATGTTTCAAACTCGGGTGGTTCACCAGTTATAGGCATATTTGGAATATTAGGTTTTACAACTCAAAAATAAAATTGATGACCTTTGCTCAAAATAAATTATGAGTGACGAAGCACATTCTCATCTGTCTTGACATGTTAATAAACAAAATTCGCGCTTTTGGGGTACCAAAAATCCTCGCATTATTTATGAGACATCTTTACATCCGATTTGATGCGAAATTTATCCAGTGCACGTGATTTAGGATCATATTGTAAGTTAAGTTTCGAGGGAAATGATAAGAACGCGGTGTTTGTCTCTGGTGATTGCTACTGAATCCTATGATAATTTAAATTTTTCATAAAACAGTAAAAATTGTATAAATTAGACTTAGAGAACATGTGGTTCCCACAATTCACAGCGCAGACCTTGTCACAGACCCTGAAGATCTAAAAAAAAACATTAAGTATGAAATCGACAATTTGCATCTTTTCTTTTTAATTTAAAAATTATAGCTAAAGAAAGGCGGATGATACTTTTGCGCCACCTATTGGCACCCACTATCACCATGATAGACCGCTTCCTCTATATTTTCTGCTAGCGCTCTGATGTTATTTTATTGCGTTTGTCTTGCTTTGTACTTTTCTGAAGGTTTTTCTGTAAGAAATTAGTTAATGGGATTTTTAATCTGCTAGTGTTATTAGGCATCAGTAATTAATCCGTGTATAACTGTCTGCTTTGTAACCGTCCGATTTGTAATTAAACATCCCAAAACATGGACAACCGTTAACATGTCATCAGATGTCAAAAATAAATTGCTGAAAAATTATTGAAAGCCACGCCATCTATTTGCTACAATCTTGAACTTTTTTTTTAAAAGAAAATAAGGTAGAATACTTTTAGTGTATCGATTTGGTTTAGCCTGTGTGGTGTTCGCACTTGCTAGCTCGTCGTTGGGGTGGGTAAGCGATACACTACTTATTGACAGTTATTTTTGAATATTTTACAGGCTATTTTGATATTAAGGTCCATTGCTTCATTTGAATATGGACTGACATTACAAAAAAAAAATTGAGAGAAAAATAATCTCTCCACATATTGGACACAAAAAAGGAGGAAAGGGAAGGAACATCTCCCGCCATCACCACTACATCACGCTTCACAAAAGCTATTCGTTTACTCCATTATATTGACAACTTTTTCTTTATTCAAGAAACACACAAAAAAAAACTTCGCATTGATCCTTCTTTGTGGTCACTAAATCAAAAACGGAAAAATTAAAAAAAAAATATGGCAGTTATATAGTTGCAAAAAAAAAAACAAAATTCACTGAATCACAGCTCCACTAATATCTATATATACAGTAAACCTTACTAGGGTTATAGTTTCATGAGAGAAAAAAAACTAACCGCCTATTCTTATCATACTTATCATAAAATTAACTCTTAATATAGTACAAAAAATATAATCTTGAAAATATACTTTGTTTTTTTATTCAGGAAATCACTTTTCCATATTCACACACACAGGAAAAAAAATCTTCTAGAAAAGGTCTACAACAATTATTGCATTGTACTTTTTAGAGCTTTACCAATAAGCCTATTATATTTTCTCTCTCGATGCTTCTCATTCTTATTTCATTAAATTATATTTTAATTCATTTTTCATTCCGTAATCTATGTTATAATAATTTTTCTTCTCTTTACTCTTCAGCACAACATAAAAATTCAATAATGTCTTACCTTATATATATATATATATATATATATATATATATATATATATATATATATATATATACTATTTTACACTATTCCATTTCTATTTATTTAAAAAAATACCTTCCATTGTAGTGTACTTGAAGTTTTTATTATTATTATTTTTTTTTTGCAGCAACCAATCTCCATAAGTTTTCAATAAAACCAACTTGTCTCAAGGCACGCCAACATATTATTGAAGAATAGACGCCATGATGGTTTTTTAAACCTTTTTCCTTAAATTTTTTATAATTTTTTATTCTTTTCTTGGTTCACTTCCATTTTATTTTATTTCAATTAAATTTTTCTTTTCAGCAACTAATATTCATAAAATGTTCAGTAAAAACAAAACTTTTCTTAATGCACGCCAAATTATTATTTCATTATTTTTTTTGTTGGTTCCCAATTATTTTTGCTATTTATTCTTGCTTAAAACTTCTGTTCTCGAGTACTTCTCACAGACGATCCCTTTATTTCAACAAAACTCAATCACTTTTCCATCTTCTCTCAACCAAACCAAAACAAGAAGTGATTTCATCATCCTTCCTCAACAGAATCAACATACCAAAATCGATTGCATCATCTTTTCTGCAATACAAGCCATCGTCCTTTTAAAAACTGACAACCACCGTGAAGGAAAAAGAGACAACTAGGTCTCACGGACTTTGGCTAATCAAGTTAGCTGTCAGCCGTACCGGGTTGAACACTTATAGCGCGACATTGCTGAAAGCTAGGTTTACATGCGCGAAGTTTTGTTACACGTGGTTGTTATATACTTCAGCCTTGTTCCCTTTTTAGCTGATGGAATCGCCTTTATTTTTATACCCTAGATGAAATCTAAAGGGGTATACTAAGTTTGTCATTCCGTTTGTAACACCTCGAAATAATGATGGTAGAGCAAAATGGATGGACACCCACGCATAATATTAAAATTTATTTTGATTTTTGCATGTTCGTCCGTCCGTCCGTGCGCACGATAACTCGAGAACGCGTACACTTAGAGAGGTGAAATTTTGTACACGGACTTTAAAAAAAAAGTAAAATTAAGTTCGAAAATGAGACAAATCGGGCAACTCCTTCGTGGGGTTGCCATACAAAAATTTCGTTTTCCGTTATATATTTGAACACTTCCTGAGAACGAGTCGCCGTAGAGAGCTGAAATTTGGTACGTGGTGTTTTCATTGTACTAGCAAACAAAATTTCAAAAATGGACTAAATCGGGCAACCCATTCGTGGTGTTGCCATATAAAAAATTAGGTTTTTTATGTATTCTGTGAAAACGATCAGTCCAAGACATTTTTATTGTACTAAAAACTTCTTCAGAATATGAATTCGTATAAAATTGGTTATAATCATTTTTTCTGTCCGACGAACCGTTCTAGAAATATATGCGAAAAACCACTGCAAAAATCAAAATTGCTCAAACATGGAAAGTCTCATATGTGGTTGCTAGCTTATACAATATTTGTATTTTATTGGAAAGTTTCCTTATATTGTTATTGTTACGACAATTTTACTTAAGGCTAGTATATCAGTTTAAGCAATTCAATAATTAAATTCTTAAATTTATCCAAATCAGTTTCTATTTTACATGTTGTAGGCGTTTTCCGTCCGTTTACCATTAGCGTTTTCGTTTTTATTTTCTTACAAGATTTAATTCTGAAGTCATGTTTATTTCTTAAACTATACCTAACTGTTTCACTAACAACTAACAAATTATACTTAAGTTTGAATATATAAATTAAGTCTTTGAAACAAATTCTTTGTTTTACAGTTATCCAGGTTAGAGATGCTTTCATTTCAACAACTGGCGTTAATCTACTACATTTTAGAATTATTCGCATTGCTCTTTTTTGTAATTTTTGTAGTCTATTTAAAGTTGCATTATTTTTGCTATATAAAATTCTTAGAAATCGTGTGAACAGCAAAATTCGACTTGCTAAGTGGTCTTTCTATATACGTAAATTTAATCCCAACTTACATTCCAAGAAATTATGGTTTAACCTACACAATGCGGGAGTATATGGTTCCGTGCACCCGTGCGTTTACTCAATTGCCGAACCCTTGTTTAAGAGTAGTTGCACTGCCATCTTACTCTGATAATTTAATCGATAGATTCGCTACATAGATGGTGATGTAGTTTGGAAGGCTTTTCTATCTATCAAGTCTGTGGCCTCTGGTGCTGATAATATCTCACCGAAATTTCTCAGACTTAATTTGTCCTGGATCATTTGGTCAATCCACACATATTCAATACATGTCTTACTGTGGCTACATTTCCCGTATCTTGAAAGGTTGCTAATCTAGTACCAATTCCAAAACAACTTTCTCACAAAGATTTATCAATCTTTCGGCCCATTACGTTGTGCTTCCTTTCAAAAGTACTTGATAATCTGCTTGGCAGTCGGGCCTTCATGCTGGCCATGGCTGTGAGACTGCAGGTGACCGCCGATAACCGCCGTGCAATGGATATTGATAAACTCAGTGTATTAACTCTTTTAGATTCCTCCAAGGCGTTTGACAGTGTAAAACATGATTATGTTATTACAGAAGCTTTCGTCTCGCTTTAGATTCTTTAAATGAGCCCTTCTTTTAATTCAAAACTTTCTTATTGGAAGATGTGAAAGCGTCACATTAAATCAGCAAGTATGTATCTTCGAATGTCCTGCATCTCATTTCCGATGTTTCTCAGGGGTCGATATTGGGTCCCTTATGATTCACTTTGTTCACCAATAACTTACTACTAGTTGTGCAAAACGTCAGCATTCATCTCTACGCGGATGACGTTCAAGTCTACCTGATCCATCCAATCGGTCTGATTGAAGACTGCATTGAGCAAATCAACTGTGACCTAAAGAGAATCCACGATTGGTCTGTTAGAAATTTTCTTTGTCTAAACGTATTAAAATCACAATTCATAGGATTCTACTCCCGTATTGATGACTTTTCCTCATTCACCAATATGTCGATAAATGGTATATGAACAATATTAGCAACAAGATATTAAAAATATATTCTGGACTTCGGCGACTTTGGCTCTCTTCTACTAGCTTACGTCTAACACTTGTGAAAACTCTATTACTTCCTTACTTTACTAATGGCATACTTGTCACTCGACTGCTGCTGTACCGTAAAATAAATACAGCTTTTAATGACTGTCTTAGATTTGTCTTCGATGTCAGAAGGTATGATCATGTTTCCCATTTACAGGTTTCGCTTCTCAACTGCTCTCTTGAAGTCTTCTTGAAGCGCAGATTGTTTCTACATATTTCTTTTTACAGATCTTCATACAACTCAGCCGACTTACCTGTATGAACATTTCACATTTTCGAATTCGGGTGTAAAGGTCTGAAAATATTGTTGCCGCACTTTCGTACACACATTTTTACTACACTAGGAAGGTCGTTAATGTATAGCATAAACAGTAAAGTACTTAAGACTGCGCCTTGTGGCACCCCAATATCGCATTCCATATGCGGTTGAAACAGTAGACTCTAGTTTAGTTACTTGCGTCCTATTATAACATAACATAACATAACATAACATCTTTATGCAAACGAAAAATCTTTGAAAAAAAATTTCATTGCAAAAAGATGGAGTTTCATATAAGCAGGAACCATATAATTGGTTCCTGCCTGCCGTATACGCCAAAGCAAACAGCCAAGCTGACCTCATATATAAACTTAAAATAATTGTATTGCTAGTCCCGCATAGGGCTAATCTTGCTAGGCATTCAAGTAAATACGTAGTATTTCGCCTCATATAATCCACACTTAAAAATTATTTTAAGTTTATATATGAGGTCAGCTTGGCCGTTCGCCTTGGGGTATACGACAGGCAGGAACCAAGCCGTACTGACGATTATACGGTTCCTGCTTATATAAAAAGCCACGTTTTTGCAATAAAATTTCTTTTTTCAAAGATTTTTCATTTGCATAAAGTTTTTCTACTCAATTCTTGAGCTGCAGACTTAGCAGCAAACTGAGTCAATTTCAGATTGACTTATTTCGCTATGAACTTTCATAGCAAAACTCTCTATAACATAACATAACACACAACATTTATTAGAGGCTATACCTGAAAATAATTGTTCTAAAACGTGGAGGAAGTCTTTAAAAGAATATCAAAACAATAACAAATGAGAAGTAACTTATGATAATAATAATAATAATAATAAATAATAAATATGGCGCTTAAAATGACAAATTAAAATCTGAGTACATATTGCGCATATCAGCCTAACAAAAACAAGTTATAATGAACTACAAAACAGAACTGATACTAGAACAAGATACTAATTCAATAGAAAAAAGAGCTACAATAATTCGCGATACTCCGCTGTGAGAAGTGATCCTGACAAGAAAATCAAGTAAAATTACGGCGTCTAATTAAGAAATCTGCATAAACGAGGCTCTTAAAGGAATTGACAGTACGTGCATGCTGGATACTAGATAGGAGAGCATTCGAAGAGCGCGCAGTCTGAACAAGATAAGAGTCATTCATGACCAGCTTAGTAAAATGAGGAAAAATAACGTTCCTGATTCGATGTGAATTAGTGAAATTAATCATTTCTCTAAGGTAATATGGTTTATTTTTTGCAGGTTAATGAAGAACACTAACGCTCTTTTCTTGAGATTTGTACTAAGCGGGCACGCTACCAGCTGATCGCGGCAAGGTGAGACATGGTCATATCTTCGAAGTCCGAAGATGAAACGTAAGCAATCGTTGAACCCGACCTCCATTTTACGGGTACAAACGCTATCAAGTCGAGGGAAAATTAAACTTCCTCATGTGAAGTACGGCAGTATTAGTGTCTTAACGAAATTTAAACGAGTTGCTTGTGGCAAAATACTGGCTGAGAGCCAGAGCCTTCGGAGTCCGGCGTAAATTTTACTAATTTTTGATTTTGTATTGTCACAGCAGTTCATATTTTGGTTCAACACGATACCCACATTTTTCATTTTACTAGCATGAGATAATGTTTTTCCGTTCAGAATTACGGGTGGAATATCAGACGAATGGAGTGGACTGTTGTGAAAAATAAGATATTGAGACTTAGAGGGATTCAATCTCAATACATTAATCTTGGACCATACATTCATTCTGCTCAAATCGTCATTAATACGTACGATGCCACCTTCAGACAGGCCAATAGGTCTGTTCAGATAAAGCTGCACATCATCTGCGTATAAGTGTATCTTGACATCATGTCCAACTAGAGGAGGTCATTAATAAATAAAATAAATAGCAACGGCCCCCAGATTGGACCCTGAGGTACGCCAGTCGGGTTAGAAAGTGAATCCGACAACTTATCATACATCTTCACCCATTGATGGCGTTCAGACAAGAAACTCCCGATTAGAGCAGTAGCGGAAGCAGTAAAGCGAAGAAAATTAGATAGCATATGCTGTAACAAGCTTTGATTTACACTATCGAAAGCCCTTGAGAAATCAAGCAGAACGAAATTGGGAGCGTTATTCTGGTCTAATATTACTACTACTGCTCATACATTACTAGTAACTTTTAGTATAGCAGTCTCGCAGCTTTGAGAACGCCGGAAACCAGACTGCCAACATGACAAGAGCTTGTTACTTTCCAAGTGACCAAAAATCTCGAAGCTAATTAGCTTTTCCAAAACTTAAGACATGAAACTTAATATACTGATTTGCGTACAATCACCAGGAGATTCCGGAGAAGGTTTTTTGGCAATTGGCAATAAAAGTTGCTTTCCAATACTTAGGAAAACAAGAGCACATTAAACAAGAGTTCAGGATATGAAGAATTTATGTGTCGATCATTGAAAGCAGAATCTTAAAAAAACGTGGCGACAGACAATCAGGTCCAGTATAGCATGAGAGTTAATAGCATAAATGGAAGTAAGCAATTCACTTCGATCTACACCGCGAAAAAAAAGAAGGGGTAATGCAACTTGTGCCACTTACAGTAGAATCAATATAACTCGGGTTAGAAGTCAATTGAGTAGTAAAAAATCTATTTGGTGTTAAAATATCGACATTTCGCTATCCGGACAGCCATAGTGGCCCTATTTCGTACTGCACGGTACATATTTAAAGCTTCACCTGTTTTATTATGTAAGTACCTCTTGAACTAGTTATTCACTGTTGATTTGATACCATATTTGCTTAATTTTTTAAGCAAAATACTACGGCTGATTATCTCGACCGATCGTTTTAAATCTAGAACAACTGCAATAACCAATTCGCCAGTGTCTATCTCCTTTTTCCATTTTAGAACAACAAAGTTGAGCGCTGATTGGCAAGAATGCTTAGGTCCAAGTCCTGACTGATGTTCAATAAGCAGATTGTGTTTACATGTATGTATATTCTTCCAATTGTATTTGCTGATTGGAGGATATAATTGAGACAGATAAAGAACCGGAGGTGGCTACAGGGGCGGATCCAGGATTCTTGTGAGGGATTGGCGCAACTTTGGTTTAAAAACGGTATAAGCTGAAAATAGATCGAAAGTTCGAAGATACTCGGCACCACTCGCAAATGTCAAATACAAAAAATTTATCATTAAGATACGTGTCGATCAGAGAAGTGAGCGGCTACCACTTGGAACGAAGAAAGTTGCTCAACGGTCAAGTTTTGCCTAGTGATGAGCAAAATTGGTCTTGGTCTTGCAGTCTTGGTCTTGGTCTTGCAGAATATGCAAGACCGATACCAAGACCAAGATTGTAAACATGCTCACAAGACCAACACCAACACCAAGTGTACGTTAACAATACCAAGCCCAAGACCACATAATGCAAGACCACATTATGCAAGATAAAAATCTGGTAATTTGTGCAATTGCGAAGCATAGTTATGATCGGTACGTACTTTACCGGAATTTGAGAGAAAAACTGCCTAAATACAAATAAGCAACGCTTTTATACAGTTTAAGTCTTGATTTGTAGGCCGGCGTTAAAGTGGCCGAGTAGGAAGCGTACTTGGTTTCTACTCTTGGGATCTAGGTTCGAATCCCGTCGAACGTCATTTTTTTCCAAGAGAGAGCTTGACGAGTATTTCGGTCTACCGGGAGCTACAAGTGTCGAAGATATTTTACAGTGGTGGAGACGAAACGAAACGGTTTCCCATTTTGGCCAAAATAGCTCGGGACTTCTTGTCCATTTCAGCAACCTCAGTTCCTGCTGAGAGACTTTATTCCAGAGCATCTTTAGTGATCCGAAAACACCGAAATCGGCTCAATAATGAATCTGCTCGATGGTTATTGTGCATTAACTCGTGGGCAAAAGAAATGTAATAAATATATTGGATTCACAAAATGTCGTTTCTGTTGCTTCCTTTCTCTTTCATTTTCATAGCTCAATCACAAGTCATAGCACTATTGTATTTTATTTATATAAAGATTAAAAGGACACAAATAACACATCCCGTGTACAGACAAGATTTATTTAGACGGGGATAAGGTAGTTTTTAACTATTTATAAATTTATGGCATGATACATCAATTATAGAATTGCGCAAAAAAACGAAATCCTAGATTAAAACTAAAACCAAAAGTTGACTGTACAGCCCAAAGCTAAAACCTACTACAAGATCACAGACAATACCAAGATTGAATTGCAGGACCAAGAGCTAGAACAAGACCAAGACCAACACCAAGACGTGACTATTCAAGACTGAGACCAAGACCAATATTATACCAATCTTACCAAGAGCAAAACCAAAATTAAATTTGCAAGACCAATACCAACACCAAGCTTCACTATGCAAGACCAAGACCAACACCAATATTATACCAATCTTACCAAGAGCAAAACCAAGACTAAGTTTGCAAGACAAGACCAACACCAAGACCATAGTCTTGGGCTTGGTCTTGTATTTTCACATCACTAGTTTTGCCACTCGCGAAAGTCAAACGAGGCCTTAAATTATTTATTTTGTTTTCGTTTGTAATTGGTGGAAGTGTAAAACTTCCAAATCACCCATTGTAATTAGTAAAAATAGGGCAACATATTTTGTTCAAATTAACGAATTAATCATAAATTGTAACTTTGCAAAATACATGAATTAAAGGGATACGTACTTTAACTATACTAAAGTCAAGAAAGTTTGATTTTTTTTATATATTATTAAGGCAAGTTAAGGGGATACCTTATGATGCAAAGCACAGCATGGCAGGAAGGTGATAGGGAAACGAATTAGGGAACGTGAGGAGAGCGTTAGAGGTGCTGATTATATGTTGGAGTAAAAACATAAAAAGGTAAACTGTTCCACATTCACACAGTTCGGGATAAAAACCATCACGAAATTTTGCTACATGGTCGAAAGTAATTTGATGGGCGGATTATTCTGCAAGGGATCAGACGAGATATTTCATTAGAACATTGAGCACGCATATAGCGATAAGGGAGTGAAGAGCATCCATCATTGCGGCGTTGTTCGAGTGAGTCGATATTACAAGTTATTGCCACATCGCCAGTGAGCTTGATGGCTCTCTTTTGGACAATAACCAATGAAGATAAGACTGTGCGACCAGCCTCGGGCCCAGATATGGAAATTGTATTATATTCTAGGTCTTGTGTAGGATTTGTAAAGAAGCTCTAGATTCGATGGGTTGAAAAATTTCTACACCTTTTCGGAAATCCTAGATAATTCGCTGCTTCTTTGCCAAAACAAAAGGCTTAGCTTACAGGAAATATTAAAACCAAGAATGTAAAAGGACGGTGTACCGCAAATCAGAGCTCCATCAAAATAAATGGGATTGAAAGCGATGATTTTGCTTCAAAGAGATGATACAGCTTTGGCAGTTAGATGCCTTGAATCCCCCAATCTCGTTTGACAGATGTGACATTCCGTCTGCAGTCCATAAAAGTATCAAGGGTACTGTCAACCGTATCTAATTAAGCCATCTCTTTTGACATATATGGCATTCTCTCTAGAGTCCCCAAGAATGTGAAAATAGTAAGCGAAATTAAGGCTACTGTCATAGGCAAAATTATGGATTGCATTAAAAGTACGGGAAACTAGATCATTAATGAAAATTAAGAAGAGAGATAACAGAGCCCTGAGACGTCTCGGCATTTAAAGCGTGAGATTCTGGTGAAACCCCATTTAGTACAACCACATAAGATCACATACAATCACCAGATCAGGTAAATGTTCCGTAAGAAAAGTCAGCAAGTCTCCAGATGAGGGTCCACTTTTGAAGCCATAATGCCGATCATTGATGAGTTGTTTGGTTTCTACATACTTCATTAATTTGGAGTTAATGATAAATTCAAAAAGCTTTGAAAGAATCAAAGTGATTGCAATTGGTCGATAATTTGAGGCGTCTCTACCTTTCTTGGGAATAGGCTGAACGTGAGCTATTTTCCAACCATTTGGAAATTTTTCTGTCAAATAAGATAAGTAGAATAGTTTGCGCAAAGATTTAACTAAAGATGAGGCACAGCTTTTAATTAACAGGGGTGAGAAACCATCAGGACCTACGGTTTTGGAGACGTTGATCCCCTTAGGGACCTTGAACACATCCCTGTTACGGATATGTATTGACTGTTTTATGAAAAATTTGAAGCGAATCTACCAGTGAAGATACCAGCTTGATCAAGGGAGTCAACAACCACTTCACCGATATTAAGTAGTGAAGGTATAGATGAATTGCTGAAGTTGTTCTTGATGGTCTTGACCGGGGACCAGAAGCATTTGCTATCTTTGCGGCTTTCCAACATTCTGATCAAAAGAACATTTTTCTCTCCGGATAATGGACTTCTAGGTGTTCTGTGCAGTCTTGTCGACTTGTTTCAGTTCTAGACATGAGTGCAATTGATACGCGCGAAAAGCAGACACTTTCGCTTTTCTTACATTACTTGGTTGAACTTATCTTTAAACCAAGAGCGATTTTATTGTTGTTGAGATTTGCTTTAAGAATACGGAATGTATTCACACATGCCAAGACTACTCTAAGGCTCTGATTTATAATTTCCCAATCAGCATTTAATTTTTTTGTTTAGGATTTTAGGTAAATATTCTACTATTGCATTTTACGAAATAATAAAACTGTTTTTCCAAAATAAATATCTTGCTTTAAATGTAATAACTCACTACATCAATATACAATGATTTGTATGCCGTTGTGTTTTCAATTAAAACAAATCTCCCATCGCTTTTACCAGAATAAGTTCTGCTTCAAATTGAACGTTTCCACAAATTTTTATGTCTTTGGCAAAAAGTGCAGTAGAAGAATTCAGAAGATCTACTGCAATTTTTTTGTGGCCTTCAGGGAGGGGCGCCCTCTAGCTGTATCCGCCACTGGGTGGCTAAGACCCACGTGGGTGATTATAGTCATTGATCATGATGAAGTATAAGGGCTGAACTACAATAGAGGTAAATAACTTTACGAAATTGAACGAGACTGAGGGTTACTTATAAAAAATTGATATTTTTAGCCTAAATATATATCACATTTCATAATGTGTTTAATGTTTTCAATTTTAAAAAGTGGTAAAAGTAAAAAATTAACAAATGGAAGTTGATTTAATCAAAAATTTGTGCTTTCTATTAATTCGCAGTACCATTTTAAATTTAACATTGCACTTTTAATCATTTAGTAATAATTTAATTGTTTGGACACGTCGCGATCTAACAGAATAAGCGATTCTTAGCGCACTATACTTACAGAAAATTGGAGATTTAAACTTAACGAAAGTTCCTCTGACATGAGTTAAAGTTAATTTGTGTACGCCTGTTAAATTAAAGGGCGTGTTAGGTTTACGTAAGTAAATGTACTTACGTATACGTCTATTGTAGTTCAGCCTTAAGTTAGTTTAATTGTAATATTTTTTTTTTAATTTTTCCAAAGAATTTTCTAAATACAAACAAAAGTATGCCAAAAGTATGCATCTTTTAGTGTATTAATCAAATTCCTAATGATGATTTACAGTAATTGGTATGTATGTAAAAGAAAATATTTTTTCATTAAATTAAACTATCGAAAAGTCGTTTTGAAGACTATACATATACGAAGCACCATAAATGCACTAAACAAAACACACCGGATCGTAAAAATATGTTGACTTTAGTATAAAAATAAGCAAAAGGTTAATAAATTTCTTCGAATACAGGATTCGAGTAGTAAACAAAATTTGATTAGCGTTTGAAGCGCAATCGTTCTATTTTTGTTCATAAGACGGCATGCAATCCAGCTAGAATATACGTTCACTGCAGTCTTTTTGTAATTAAATGTACCTAAATATATTACATATATACATGATATACTTACCTGTATATTTTATGCATACATAAAAACAGTGTTCTGAGCGAAATTAATTTACTGGTTATTATAGCCTCATAAAATTAGTACAATTGGAAACGTGTATGCTGTCAGTATAACTCAGTGAATTGAGCGCTTTTAGTGAGTAAAATTTAAATCGTTTTTCATTGCATTTGCTCTGTTATTTTTCTCGATTTTTAAAGCATATTATATTTGTGTGAAGAGAGTGTGTATTTATCTACGTGACTGCATAAGTTATAATAAAAAAAAGTAAATGACGTGACTTCAGAAAGGCAAAAAAATATATATATATATACAACGAGGCAATTGATAAGGTCCTTCTTAGATATCAAGGCTACCACCTGTGGAAAGGCACTGTGTTACCTTATAAGAGGTCGGCTTAAGAAATTCTAATTTCAGGAAATACGCATGACAGTATCTGGCGTTGTCCAATCATAAAACGATGTTAAGCTTTTCACAATTTCCCCCTAGGGCTTTCAATAAAGTTCTAAATGGCACCCGGTTAAAGGAAATTTCATATTGAATAGGGAATTTCTCTTTGGTGTATATGCACATCACATATCCTGCCTATAGGATGGGACGGCTATACAGAGTATAAACTCCTGTATCGAGTCGTATAATTATGAACTTTCTTTATACATAGATGTGCTGTGATTTATTTGTCCTTTTTTTGGTACTTCTGTTACTATTTAAAAAGGGAACTTTCAACGGTTCTGTGTCAGTTGTTTAAACGCAGCCTATTGGAACGGTTGAAAAGAAGCTTCGGAGACTTTTAGAGAATATTGCTTATGGTTCATGGTGTAATTTAAATTTATTTAAGTGGAAAGTTTGTGGAATATTTGTATAATTATGTGAAAACTATAAAATGGAAATTTGAGCTTCAAACAGATTTGTAAGTGCTAGTTTTAAACTGAGTTTTTATATAAATGAGTAAATGCTTTAATTGTGATTATACAGCTTAGATGTGTAGGAGTTTTTAAATTATGATTATGAGGACCAAACGATTTTTATATTTAATATAATATGTGTAAGGTAGCAGAGCGTCTGAAAATAATTAAATTATGTAATTAAAAGAAGTTTTTCATTTTATCTCAGGATTCTTGTAAATTATACTTTATTCTAAATTTACTAAATTAATTATGACGACCATATAGAAAGTAGAGAAGAAAACGGAATTAAATTCAATATTTACTATATGTAGTATAACGATACTTTTTAAAAATCAAATTTTAAATATATTTCTTTCCAAGCTACGTATTTCACCTTATCACTGTAATCGTTTTGTTATTTTCTGATATGAAATATTACTTGGAATTATCTTTTATTGGATGGAAATTTGTGGTTCATATAGACATATAATTTGGGGTGGTGAGTTTAATGTTAATTTATTATTCTTACATTTGTTAAACCAATCTATTTGCTGATTCTCCATATATGTATGTATTACCTCTTGTACTTATTTGCTCAAGAAGGTTATTTTTTTGGATTCTCCGGTACAACAGTAAAAGCGAAATTTTTTTATTTGTTATACCATCACACAACCCATTTGTTTTTTGGTGACTAGTTTCAAGTCTTGGTTTTGATTCATCAACAGGTCCCAAATAGTGAAATTGAGTGACTCGAAAAAAAATGAAAAATAGAAAAAAAAATGGAAAGAAATAAAAAAGAAAAACTTTAGAAAAATAGAAGAAAAAAAAAGATCTTATTAAAAAAATTGAAAAAATCAAATTAACTCGAAACGAATCGAACCTGTTTAAGCCCGAAGTGGGCTGAAAAATGTAAAGAGAACAAAAAGAAATTAGCGTTTCATATCGGCAGAAACCTTATACTCTTCAGTACGGCCTCCCATAGATGCTGCTTGAAAACGATGAAATTGATCTTATCTCATATAAACTCAGCATAAATTCTGGGTGTGAGGTAAGAAACAAGATTACTATAATTTATTAAAAACAAAATTTACATTTTTCTCAATTTTTCAATTTTTTATTTCTTTCCATTTTTTTATTTCTTTCCATTTTTTTATTTTTCATTTATTTCTTCGAGTAATTGAATTTCGCTATTTGCGATCTGCTGATGAGTCAAAACCAACACTTGAAACTTGCTACCCAAAACCAAATGGGTTGGGTGATGGAAAAAATAAAAAAAATTTTTATTCGCTTTTGCTGTTGTGCTAGAGAATAAAAAAAAAAGCCTTCTTGAACAAGTATAAAGTTTACCCGGTAATAAATCATACTATCATTTTTTCTTATATTTAGGATTTATCAGTACTTAATATAGTGTCGTCCCCACACACTTCATATCAATCTTATTTTTATTTATTAAATTCTTTCGTAACGAAAATCATTTTGGATTATGACATTGGTAATATTGAATTGATAGTCAGTAAAAGACCTTCCTTCGCCTATAATTATATGTATATCTTAAGGTAAAGCTACACGGTGAGAGACTTTTGGTCTCCAGTCTCCGGTTCACAAAGACTAAAATCTCCGAAATGCTTACACGACAGGAAACTTTTCTCTTAGGTCTTCGGAAACCATAATAAAAAGTCTCTGGAGACACGTCTCTGAAGTATATTCACGAACTTGGAAGTTTGGTCTCTAGAGAGGTATTTTTATGTTATGGGAAAAGCGAAAAACTTAAAAAAAAAATATATCCTTGGTGTACAAATTTTACAGTATAAACACAACAAATTTGTCCGATTTTATTTTTTAAAAATAACTAGAACTCGATTGACGAAACAATTTTTCTGTCCTAAATCCATTACATGAATTATTAATTTCCTTATAACAATTTTTCAAACTCACTCCACTTTATTCTTTTTCCTTGCCTAGTAGACCTACACTTAACTAACCAGAAAACACAAATAGTTTCCGGAGACCTGGATATGACAAATAAACAAACTAACTTCGGAGACCGGAGACCGAGCCTGGAGACCTGTTTATTTTAAAATACACGACGGGAAAACGGAGACTAGGTTTCTTTAGAGGTTTCTTGCGTCTCCGAAGTGTATACACGGGTCTCGATGTCTCCACAGACCAAAAAAGTTGGTCTCTGCTCTGGAGGTTAAAGTTTTCCGCCGTGTAGCTTCACTTTAAAAGTAATAGATGTCGGTTATGTCTTATTCGAGATCAATACTGTCGATTGGGATGAAATAAATCTATCTATTTGCATGAGCAGACTTACTGGACCAATTTGTTTATTGTTTTTTTTTTAAGTTAAGATCTCTTATTTTATTAACATAACCGTGCATACGTTGATCTTTGGAATTAAAGATACTCGAAAGTGGTAAGCTTGGGCAGAGCTGGACTGGTAGAACGGGCCGGTAGTGGTTGGGGCCAGTGCACTCTGGATTAATCGCGATCGGACGTATTTACCATATACTCTGGTTGAACGCTGCGGCTGCGGTGGAAGGAGAGATATGAGTTAAAAATCCTCAGAAATGACCCAAAACTTTTAAACACAAACAGGGTTCGGAGCCAAGGTAGCTTGTGAGTGTTGTCAATATATCATTATATAATATAGAATATTTGGTTTTGTCTTTAATGTACTGTTTAAGTAGAATAAAATTATTAATTGCCTCATAACTTAATTTGGTTCCTTTTTCAATTTTTTTATTTTAAGGACAAAAATCTTGCTAATACAGCCAAAGTAGTGGCTTTTTTATTAAGTATATAAATGAGCCCAGAAATGTAAGGAAATTTCAAATCACTATCGGTGGGTTCAGTCAGCATAAATAAAGATACTAAATTTACACTGCTATAGTGCTGAGAATTAAAATAAATAGAACATATTCGAAATATTTTGGCCACGTATTCCAAAATTCTCTAGCGTAGCAAAAATATTGGGGGTATCCCTGTAGCCAAACGTTGCCCAAAGTAGCCATGTTACGATTGTAGTCAAAGTGGCAACACTGGTCATAAAATAAAATTCTGGCAGAAATAATTTGTTCATTGAAATTGGCCGACACGAGTAAAGTGGTCATCCTTCGGACCGGACACTGTTTTCATAGAGATACCCTGTTTGAGTTTTAATTTTAAGGATGAAAAGACCAAAGACTCTTATTTTGCACGTTTGTAGTTTTTTGCGTACATATATCCTATATAAAGGTCAATTCCCAACTTAGCCCGACACATAAGAGATGTTCTAAACGATGCATTATGATATTCTGAACATATTTTACTGACAATGTTTATTTCAATTTAGCGGAGGAAGACTGGGGGGTCAAAGTTTGATCTAATTCTAGTACATTTCGAAAAATCTAATACAGAAGCGAATTCCTTAGGTCCGGAGAAGAAATACCACCGCTCCTATACTCGGGGGTTTAAATAGCTATTTATAGCCATCCCCATACTCACTTTTTTAGTATTTCCCTTTTTTTTATTCGAACTGAGGTACGAGATTTTTGCACTTTAGATCGGCTCTAATTCGGTAAGGTTATGTCTGATCGGAAAACACGTTTCACTGTTCGTCTCAGCTCATTACCAGCTACACTTCGTAGAAGAAACTTTTTCTCTACATACTTTTAGGGTGTTGGTAGGGGTTGGCTTCAATACGGCATATTGCATATCGATTGAAAGGCTTCGCCGAGTACTATAGGATGGTGTACAATTTTTCCGATTCTGAAGATTATCTCGTGTCGGTTTTGCCGCCGGAAAATCAATTTTCATGCACTTGGGTCACATACACCCCAGTTACTACATTTCACATATATTTTTGCAGTTATTTCTTCCATGGCCATTAGTGCTCTTTTGTAAAATTTTTTTTCCATAGGAAGTCATTTTGCACGACGCACCAATTCCGCGCAATCACGAGAAGTAGAGATGTCCACTATTTCACAAAAAAAAGTCGCCCAAGCTACATCTGATCGCCAAAGCTTCACCCGCTTAATTGAAATAAAGATTATTAATAAAATATGTTCAGAGTATAATAATATATCGTTTAACATACTTTTCATGTCTGGAAATGTTGGGATCAAAGGCTGTTTGAAAAGTGGGCGTTCCCCTTCCTTGCTTCCTTTTAAATATTACAAATGTTGGAATAAAGCGTATTTTATCTATTATTTTTAATTAGTGGTTCGGTGTTGAGGTTGACATGTAGCATTCTGCTTGAAATATAGAATTATTTTCGTTTTCCAGACGACTTCTCTTCAATTGGCAAACATCGTTCAAATTTTGTTTTCCTCGGTTCAGTATGAGATGTACGGCACACATATACATTCTAAAAAATTCATGTAAACATGTTACAATCTTAATAGTAAATTTTACTACATTTATTGTAGTTTAATTACATTTTGAATTGATAACTACACGTTTGAGGTGTAATTAAAAAAATTACTACAACAAAACATTTTAATTGTATATATAAAGCCTACAGGCGATTTAGTTTTAAACAAATTGGTAATCATATAGTTCGTCACTTTAATTTTCACAAAATAGTTACCTGCCCGGTGAAAAACTGCTCGAAAGTCTTTAGTAATAAATTAACTTTTAGAACACACATATTAAGAAAACATAGAAATTCTAATGACCCTGAAAAAGTGCGTGAACTGCTGGTAGATTGCCAATTGAACTGGTTATGTGGGTTGGTTTATATATATATAAATATATATATATACATCTATATGTATCCTAAATTCTTGGTAGGATAAAAATTGATAAAATGATAATAATCTTTGTTTTAAAATTTTATTTTTTATTTTAAATTCTTTAAAATATTTTTAATATTTTTTTGGAAGTGTAATAGCAAACTTTTTAAAATATTATTTAACAGTTTTGCCCTCTGGCGTTTAAATTAAAACTTTATAAATTTGCTTTGTGGCGTTTAAATTTAAGCGGGTCACAGACGATACAACTGTTGGTTCAACTGTTGTACCAATCTGTGTTGGCATCCAACCGTTGTATGGTGTGTGGGCCAATTGTACGAAGCATCCAACGATCGCAAGCTCGGTTGGATGGTTGGATGTGCATGCAGGTAAACCGCTGTTGTATGGTGTGTGGGCTTGTTGTTCAACCGTTGATCCGATTACATTATCTGTGAAGTTTTTTATTGTAATTGCGTTGTAAAAAACAAACCAAAATGGTGTCAATTAAGTATAAGGACTTCTGGCAAGAGTTTATTGATATATTATTAATTTTCAAAGACATAATCATAGCTGACAAACAAATGCACATTTTCTTTTTTTTTGACAACCGATGACATTATTTCGGAAGAAATTATTGCTGAAGAAATTGGTTCAACAGTTGTATCGTGTGTATATGAATTAGCAAAAAAGGCAAAAAAGCTGCCGGTGCTGGTACTATGTCATCTGTGTTTAAGGATATGAATTCCTTAAAGCAGCATGACGAAGCGTTGTACGGCAGGTGGGGCACCAGTTGTCCACCGCCGTAGGTGGTTTAGTTTAGCCACCGTGGTACCTACGTGAGGTACTAGAAGGGTTTCCTCATTAAGCGGTGTGGATGCTATTGTTGTGTGTGTTTGTTTGATTGTCTCCTTGTTGGTGTGTTAACTGTTGTGTTCCGTGTGTGTTATATATCTTAGCGAAAACTTATTATATATACCTCTGTAAAGGCATCTATATAATCTAGTAAAAAAATAATATAAATGTGATTCAGCATAAATGTATCCTGCCTAGTTTAAATGATGTACAAAATTCCTATGTATAACTCAACCTATAAAAGTATGTAATTCAGCAAAATCATTTTTGCAACTCAGTCAAAATGTATGTGTATAATTTGGCATTCCATGTTTTGCCTTGCTACTGTGCTATAACATGATCCATTTCCAAATGCGTGCTTCGCATTTTGTTATGGTCAAGCGACAAAAAATTTTTAGGGTTTTAAGATTTCTAAGGGAATGCCGTGTAGGCTCCTATTTGGCCATGCTTTACATGTTTCGTCCCAGCCACGGGACTCATCAGAAGCTTTACCTATCTCTATAAACGTTCAGTTTATGTTCTGTGTGGGTTTTTCATCCACATTTATGCTATGCTATTTCTAATGGTAATTGTTTATTAGGAATAAGTCTTCAGTGTCCTCACTCTATCTCTATTGTTTAATTGTTCGTACTCTTTTGCTTCGTATCTATCTATCACCTTATTTTGTGTTCCAGTGTGTTTTATTGGATCTCATCGCATTTTCCTCGCCCTTCTCCTTATTCTATATATGTATTTCCTGCACTTAAACTATCACTTACCCCTTTTTTTCTCTATATTTTCACTCTTCACTTTAAGTTTGCCCTCTAGCGTTTAAATTACTAATACACAAGTTTGCCCTCTGGCGATTCACTTATAACTAAAATATCCTTGACACAAATTCTATACTTTTAAAAAACAATACATTCCAAAAAGTCTTGATGTGTATTTTCTCAAATGTATACAGTAGTGTGTATCTGTGTTCAAAGTTTTTTTCTTCAAAGCTTAGATCATAAAATGAAAGGATAGGCTACCTTGTATAAAATTCGTGATAAGCAATTTCTTCTGGACACGGGAGGGAAATGACAAGAGGGCTGGGCTTTTAGTTTTTGTCAGTTCGATATTTCTGACATTTCTCATTTGTCATTTCTTAGATCTTACAATCGTATTGTCGTCGGGGCTCTTGTTTGATGTCAGTCAAGCAAAGGCAACGACAAGAAATATTATCAGCAAATAAATGGGACACTAGGAAAACTCTTAAAAATGTAATATGTTATAAAAGAATTATAAAATTATAAACTGAAAAAATGATACGAATCGCGGTGACAGGAAATTATAAAACTTGTTCAACATTTGATTAACTTTCAACCACTAAATTATGTGCCCGCTCAGAAAATATCGTAGTTTACGACTTCCATGACTAAACAAACAAATCGATGCGATTCTACTACTTGAAGAAAAATGCTTAAGTTTTTCTTCCTCATAGCCTATCCAGTTCGTTATGGTTATATGATCTAAGCTTCAAAGTCTTTCCTTTAAACGTCAAATTTGAATTTTTTAATTTTATTTACAGTCAGCGGAAATATTACTCTGACAATATTTTATTTACAGTCAGCGCAATATTACTCTGACAAACAAAAATTATATTTTATTCTATTTTTAATTATAAACAAAAATAAATATTATTTTGTAGCTTCCGCTACAATGCGCTCTTTTTGTTATCGGAATTCCGAAAATATTAGTAACATCACAGAAAATCTGTCAGAATTTGTAGAGTAAAATGTTATCAACATTTGCTCAATGTAGTAAAATTTACTACGTCTGTTAAAAAAAAACTCTATGAATGAGTAAAAATTTGCATTTACTTTTTGATGAAAATTTACTACATTAATACGAGGTAACTAATTTCCTATTATTTTATTAGTAAATTTAAACTAAATTTTTTTAGACTGTACTTATACCGATTTCCATTAATATTTCAAGAAAAATGCATGTCAATCTGTGGAATGTATAGTAACCGGGTATGTGCGGAATGTATAGTAGCACATATCCGTGTAATTTGCAAGATTGTAATTCTCTGGGAAAAAGATAGCATCACGAATAACGTAAAATGATGATAATTAAAATTTGAAAATTCTGGCATGAATGCGGATGAATTTGGTGGTTCGAAGACCCAGTGCGACCCTAAACTTGGAAGTTTAACATTTCGCAATTAAATTCTTCAATTCAAAATTGAACAACTTGAATGTTAAGTCATCTACCTACTAACAAATTATTAAAAAATCTTAAAGATATATGTTTGCCTCTATTAATGTTGTGCTAATCAGCTCCTTAAGAATGAACGAAGACGAACTTGATGTTCTGAAATCAGTCAAACAGTAAAAGTTGACCCGAAGACAATAAATATAGATATTGTTGATTTGCCATCAACCAGTATTCTTTTCGATAACCTCCCGTTTAGTGTTCTGAATGGTATTCGAGCTATTAAGCATATATTAATCGATTTGGCTTATATTAATCCCAGTTTTGTTAAAACAATTGTATTTAACAGTTTAATATCTCAAGAGCCAGCGATTCAAAATAAATGCCGGTCTAGCAACTCTCCAATGTTAAAAGTGCAAGGGCGGAAATTGTTAGTTAATAACAAGTAAAAAAAGTTGAATAGATAAGACCAATTCTTAAATACCCTAGATGAATGCCCCTAGACCAGTTCCTCGGACAGAAAAAATGACTATAACCAATTTCATAGGATTTCATATTCTGAAGAACTTTTCAGTACCGTTTTCACAGTATACCGTAAAAACATAAATTTTTTTATTGAAATACCAAGGGTTGTCGAATTTAACCCATTTTTGAAATTATATTTACTATTTTTATAAAAAAGCTGTGTACAAAATTTCAGCTCTCTACGTTAACGCGTTCTGAGGCAGCGTCAAAATATATAGTGAAAAACGAAGTTTTTGTATGGCAACCCCACGATGGAGTTAGGCCTGAATTACAATTACAACTGATCTGTGCACAGCGACTTGATTTTAAGTCGAAGTCGACGCTGAGGTAAAATTTGTAATTAAATTAAAGCTTCAACAGCTTGATCAAACCAGAAGTCCCGACTGTGATTGATCTGAAGTTGGCCGCATCCAACACCAATTTTGCACTTTGAGCAAAGTTTAGTTTCAGTCAAAGTCGAAGCTGCAATTGTATCTTGCCATATACATTTACCATTTGGGCAAAATGATGTGTTAACTAAAATTTGATACCTGTTTTAATAAAATCAAAAAGTATCAAAAATATGTCAATGGTGCTTGAATAAGCAATTTAATTTCATTTCCTTCTCGAGCCTTATTCATTAGAAAAGGCCTTATTTATGTGAAATGCATGAGCCAGGATCCCAATTGAGTTCTAAACCTCAGGGACATACGTACATATATCGAATTATCGGGTCCTCTGCATATATATTCACAATTCGTCCTAGGAGCTATTTCAGGAATGGGAATTTGTCTACGTTAATAATTATCATTGTATCAGGCTCTATGTTGTTGCAGTGCTGCTTCTATTTTTGCTTTAGTTAGTTTAGTATTAACTCGAAATATTTTAGGTGAGAAACGGGTTATCAATGGGTGTGAATACCGAAGTTATCAGGGATGGCAGTTGCGTCTATTGTGCTTCTCAGAAGTTCTCCAATAAGCAACTGGCCTATGGTATGGGTAACGCTTTTAGATCGTTGGGATTTGGTGATATTGATATTATAAGGCGTGATTAGAAATTTCTTCGATTTTAGTAATGGTTCGTGGGTTAAAGAAACTGAAGCTAATATTTTCTGTAGGAGAAGTTTTTGTGATTTTACGACTACTATTTTCATCCTCCGATAAAATATGGAGCTTGACAGGGATTATGTGGAAATCAGTGCCGTTTACAGAGCCGGACTGGGAAGATGGGTGATCGGGCGCTAGCCCGAAGGGTTGGTGGTCGTTATGCCGCTAGTCTCCGAGCTACTCGCGACCACAACCTGAACGAACATTGCGGCTGCGGTGAATGGAGAGCTATGAGTTAAAAATACTCAGAAATGTCCCACAATTTTTTAAACACGTACAGAACACGGAACCAGGATAACATTATGTATAGAAAATTTGGCATTCTCATGGCTTCAAAAGTATAAACCTTTTTTTATAAATCCTTTGGCATTATTTTTGGCATCATATAATTTATATTTCGAAAAACTCATGAAAATGTGTTTTTTATCAAGAGGATTCAGCAAAGCTTTCAAAGTTTTGCTATAAAACAAATTCGAAATTTAAAAATATATATGAAAACAGTTTTAAATTTTGTTTTTATTTTCTAATTTTTAAAAAATTAAGTAATTTTATTTCATGTAAATCAATTTAGAAGTAGCGTATACATATCGTCACGGTATATTACAGTCAGTCTTTACTTATTACACATAAACATTTTGTTGAAATGACGAGAGATCCCAAGCACGGAGGCCAAAGCGGTCCATTGTGCTATCCTGTTAGAAACCCCATCACAAGAACCCTCCAGTCCTCTCAAAGAAACGCATTAGGTCAGCTCATCTACAGATAGGAAGGCAGACTCTAGAGTATCCAGCCTTCTCCGGCCGAAGGCCGAACAAGCACGCAGAAAGTGTTCGGTTGTCTTAGGCTCTCTTTTTTCTAGGCAGGCCAGAGACTCAGGGTTGTCGATAACGCCCATCCCTGTTAGATGGTCGTGAAGCGAGCTGTGGCCGGTGATGATGCCAACCATAGTTCTACATTGTTTCTTTCCGAACTCCATAAACATTATTAGGTGATATTCAGTTTTTGCGAGTATTTAATGTATTTAAAAACATTAAGATGAATCAATTTGATAGAAATATTTGCAGAATTTTATAGATGGACTTTTCCAGCTTTTTTTGTCACGAACTAGTCTATAATTTTCTCGAAATTCGTTATGCTTGTCATTTCTTTTACAGTTTACAAAACAGCCATATTCGACAATCTATCTTGACCCATTGTGGATCAGATCTTATATTTTATTAACTTCAATTTGCTAAAACTTCGTTTACATGAATCTATCGCCATTGACAAAGGCTATAGTCGTAAATAAGAAAATAGCCGGAAAGGAATTCTAAATATTCAGAAGCTTGTTCTTACATTTCGTACCTCCACGTTAGTTAGAATAAAAGAATATCAATCGACTTAAAAATTGGTGTACGAAGATTTTGTTTTGTGGCAATACTGGGGTCATTCTGCTCTGATTCAAAACGTTCAAGTCGCTTCTTTTACCTTGCTCTTGTTTCTTTAACGTTCTGGCAAAAATTTCTCCCATATCAGGATCACGTACCAACTTCAGTCTTGACAAGCGGGTAAATTTAAATCGAGAACAAAAAAGTTATTTAAATAAACAGTTATAATTCAAAATTCTTTATATTTATCAAAGGTAAACGTTGTTAATATTATTTTTTTTCGCCTGCAATAAATTACTTTATTTTTTCAACGGGGGGCGCCCGTCCGCCTCACTTGCCTCAGTCTTGTTACAGTTCTGCTTCACGAGTAAAATTGTTGATCTTTCGGATACTGTTTCAACAGAAAAAGCCTGTTTAAGTTTTAATTTTAAGGTTGAAAGGTCCAACCGCTCTTACACATATTTTGTGCATACATATTTCCTGTATAAATTTCTTGCTTGCTTTTCTTTATTAAATCTTGCAAATTCTCAATTTTATCTATCATTTTTGGTTCGATATTTAACATGGAATCAAACATTCATAGAAAACGTTGTCTTGCTCTCCTTGTGCTCGGTCCAGTAGGAAATTATCCTAATATTTTGGGTTATTCGCCTCTTATAAAAAGGTCATTTTTGAATATCCTTAGGGTCTGGTTTGTCGTCATTTTCCCGAACCGGTTTAAAGGCCCAGTCTGGCTGTCTGTTTTTTTCCATCCATTCATGACTTCAGTTTCGCATTTGATCTGCCTCTCCCCCCTCCCTTTTAAACTCTCATAATTTTTTCCATATCTTGATTCAACCTATCATCCGCATGAGTTGCAGTTAGACAATTGTGATTATAGTGATGGATGCCGAAACTTTTAAGATTTAATCTGAGTTCAAGCATTTCTTATTTTGCAATGTAACCTCTCTTGTGTATATCACTGAGAAAGAAAAAAATAACTTTTTTACTTTTTAGTGCATTTATTTTTTTTAAAAGTTTTTTTCTCTGTTCATAAAAAGCCTCGTCCTAGTGGAATTAAATATTATAGGCCTATTAGTTTGCTGTATTTCTCCAGCAAAGTCCTCGAAAAAGTCATGTACAACCAGATTACCAAATATCTTGCCCAGAATTAGCTTCTATCATCTTACCAATCAGGTTTTCGAAGCGGACATTGCTGCCCTTCTGGAAGTTTTCCTCTTCAGCCAATTAGCTGATCAGAGGTTTTCTTATCTGTAGACTATAAGCAGTCAAAGTTCAAGACTCTATATTGAACTGCCGAGACTTCACCTATGGAGTACCCCAAGGATCAATCCTAGGTCCTCTCCTATTCAGTCTCTATATCAATGATTTGCCTGAGGTAATTAAGGACGTGAATATTCATCTATATGCTGATGATGTGCAGATTTACTTTACCAGACCAATTGGGTTGCAAGAAGATTTTGTTGCTTGTATAAATGAATACATAACGAGAATTTATGACTGGTCGACAGCTATTATACTACTTCTGAATCCTAGCAAGTCTATGTATTTGTCCATCTATAGGAGCAATCTTGAGGCGTCAGATCTACCACGTAACAACTTTGCCTTGCCCTTCTCTAGCTCTGTAAAGAATTTAGGTGTAGTCCTGAACACACAATTTACTTCTGCAGTCATGTTACCAATATCTTAGGCAAGGTATATGGCTGTTGAGAGTCAGTGGGTATGTATTATCAACAGATTTGCGACTGAAACTGGTACGTACATAGTTTGATTCTTCCCCACGTTATGTGTGGTATCACAGTATTTCCCAAGTTAGACTCACGCTGCCGTCGTAAATTGACAGTTGCATTCAATGACTGTACTAGATATATTTATAATTTAACACGCAGCGCCCACATCTCTATGCAAGTTATTTCAGCTCTTGGACACTCTCTTGATACCCATCTTGCTCATCGTGACTCGTATTTTCTACATAAACTAATTCATGGAAAGAGTGCATAATATCTTTACCACAATCTGCAATTCTTATACCTTAGACACACAGCACGAGCTAATGAATCATTTGTACTAACTATTCATTAAAATGCCGTGTGTCAAATAGTATATGTCATTATAGCTCGAAAATCAGATGATTATGAAGTACACTAATGAAGTGTTTTCCTCCTTCATTATAGCTATAATGAGGAAAAATGTGCTAGATTTGGCATATAATGTAAATCTGGAGCTCCGCTGTGCATCTGCCGATTTGAAAAATAAGAAGAAGAAATGCAAAGAAATGCAAATCACAAATTATATTATCAATATTTTTTTAAATATAATGTTTTTCTCATTTGGAAATTGTTAAATTGAAAATAAAATAAATGAAAACAAAGTGTATCGCGTTAATTCGATCCATATTGCTTCTTTAATGTGATAAGTTCATCAAAACCAGTTTGACAGCAGAACTTAATTAAAGAAATGGCTGTGTGTCTGCAGTTCATAAAGAATCATTATAGACTAATGAGTCGTTAGTTATTTCTTCATTAAGAGTGCTGTGTGTCTAGGGCATTACGCTCTCAAAGAAGTTTAAGCATTCTTCTGTCACGCTGTCATTCTCATTTCAGAAAGCGCTATTATTTTGGCCAAACTACATGTAAGTGGAACACTGATAGCGTGCTATACTTTTCGTGGATGAGAAACATTCGCAGGTGGAAAAACTCTGTGCTACACTTTTCTAAGCTGCAGCGCGGGCAACATACCAATACTACTGCAAGCGAATAATTTAATATTTTGAGATTTCAAAAATTCTTATTGGATGACTGTCAGTTCCAGACCTCCGATTTGAAGTGATGATATATAATTCCATTCCATTCTCATCACGTACTGTGAATTTGTGATACAGCTGTTATTTAAATTAAAAACTGTAACTTGATTGATCACGTACACAAATAAATTCGGTAACCGCATAAGGAACTAGACCTAAGTAAAATTATTGTGATGACACATTTGGGCATAAGTTTAGAAAAATGTTCGTGCTTCGTGCTTACTACGTGTGGGTTGGCCCTAGACGAAAATAATGCAATCTGTCAAAAATATGTTGGCGATTCGGGCAAATTTTCTGTCGCCAAAGTTGAGTTCTGGCAACTATGTTTGTAGTGCGAACTCAGGCGGATCTCTGGACCTTTATTAGGTACATTTCATGGCTATTCTTAATCTTACTATTAATCTTTATTTAGTATATTTCCTTCTTTGTATTTTTCAAAAATCTATTAGATTTTTTTTCCAATTTTTTTTCAATTTAGTACATTTAATTTAATTTGTTTTTAGTCTTGTTTTTCTACTCAAAAGAAAATTTTTGTATCACTACACTAACCTGTAGATCTGTATTGAATAAGATTTATAATCTTTATACAGTTGACCAAAATAAAGTACTATTGTCATTGTTTTTGAATATATTTTATTTTACATAGATTTGGTATAGGAAAAATATTTTCACACTAACACAACTGACAATATCGTAATTGAATTTATAAAATTGGGTATACAAGGCCAAAACATTAATTTAGAAGTTGACATGTGTTTTAAAGAGTATAATAAAAGTAAATTTTTTTTCTATAAATCTGTTCCCGCATGCATTTGGTATTCAATATGAAATTGTAAAATTCTCTGTTTGTATTATTTTTTTTCTCCTCAGAATGCATTTAGATCAATATTAACTCATAAAAAATCGACTCGATTTAATGATTCATGAAAAATTTATTTGTCATTATCATTGGACACATTACATTCAAAAACCATTCATTTCAAAGTCCTCTCTATAGGTATACATGTTTGCAGTAAATTTTTTTATTTTTATTGACATTAAAGCCGGGAAAAATTAAAGCCGAAGTTAAATCTATATAAAATACCAAATGAAGTAAATCGCTGCTTTTACAATCAGTGAAATGTGACAAATAAATTTGCAATTTTGTCTGTTATGTATAATGGTGGAGTCGATAACCGGCCCAGCAGTATCCAAGCATTTCTGAAATTTTGTAACGTTCACAAAATCTCCACGAAATTAAAACGCGTTTTTGTTGCTACTGGCTGCTGCTTAATAGGCAAATGGGAGCTATTAAAGAGATGAATTTCTCGATCCTGGCCAGTATTTTACTGACCTGTTGCAATTAATTAATGCGTTGGTAAAATACCTAGAGCGAGTACACGTGCCAGCGAGCGTTTAATTTTGTTTTTTTTTTAAATAATTGTTTATTTTACATTGAGCGTTCGATATTTTCAGGAATACGAAATATGCACATTTATACTTATATAGATAATGTATTCACATACATAGGCACGTGTATGAATTTTTTGATGATTTCTTATTAATTGAGGTTTGGGCATTTAAATGAACGCAAACTGATTGGTATAACAATTTGAATTTCAATTTTTTAGTACGGTTTATGTACATAAGAGGTTTTAGTTCTAGCCTCAGAATAAAATTTTTTTGTAAAATGTTATAATTAAGATAAATTTGTATTGAATTCTTTATGGAGAAATAAGAATTTTAAGATCTTTTATTTTTAATGATTCTAAATCAAATTTATAAATACAAGAAGAAAAAACAACCGCCTCGTCCGGGATTTGAAACCGGGACCTTCCGCTTGCCGGGCGACTGCTCTTACCACTGAGCTCGTTAGCTCAGTGGTAAGAGCAGTCGCCCGGCAAGCGGAAGGTCCCGGTTTCAAATCCCGGACGAGGCGGTTGTTTTTTCTTCTTGTATTTATAAATTTGATTTAGAATCATTAAAAATAAAAGATCTTAAAATTCTTATTTCTCCATCATTGACTGATTCTAACAAGTGTAGGTTCGATTCCCGTCCGCGGGAAAAATAAATAGAATTCTTTATATTAATAATTTATTTAATTTGTAATTTGTTGCCCTACCACGATAAAGCAAAACATAAAACAAAACAAATTCACAGTAATTATTTTAAGAATTTATATTTAAACATATTTACCTACTAGGTTAGGTAGATTAGGTACGAGACGTGCCACTATAAGTACCAAGCCTGCTTCACTTAGACCACCAGTAGGTCCATTGTGCCCCTTGTCCTCATGGGATAACCTAAAAAATTTCCCTAGATCCATCCTGCTTCCCTTAGGAAACTCAGAATGCATATGAACTCTTTGTTTTGCAGTTCCCCCAGACATGAAAAGAAGTAGCTACCCAATAGCCTATCTCTTTTGTTCATCAGAGCGGAGCAAGCGCAGAGTACGCGCTGGACAGATTCGATTTTCTCCAGATCATTACAGCTCCTGTAGAACTCATTCGCCGCTATATCCAGCCTTCTAGCATGGTCCCGTGTGGCCTGATGACCCGCAATAACCCATACTAAATTCCTGGTATATAGTCAGTTGCCATTAAGCAGTTCTCTTGTCCTCTTCCTGTCATATGCAGGCCATAATTGCCTCGCGATACGGCAGGTTTCCCTGTTGATCCATCGGTGGCTTGCCTTTTGATAGGCTTCCCTGATGATCGTCTCTCTAAAAACTCCGATCGAGATCCTCACAAAAGCTAATGCTGCGTTGCAATCCATTTCAGCACCCTTTTTGGCCAATTCATCAGCTGGGATAGCCCTGTGGTCAGGTACCCAGCATAGGGTGCCGTATAGTCAATTCCTCAAGGCCAGGCGTGCATAACTGCACCAATTTTGGTTTAACCAGCACACCATCCAGCACCTTTATGGGTGCCTGGCTCTTTGTGTATATGCAGATCTGACGTGCGGACTCTCTGCACATAGATGCCAATATTACTACATTAGTCCGGCAGTCTAGAAGACTAGTGCTACTGACAGTCTCTGGAGTATACTCCAGCTCTTGTGTGTGCACTCGTCTTGAATCCATCCGTAAAAATAGAAATATCGGATGTTAAGCACCATCTTCTTCCCATTCTAGTTACAACTAGTGGATATTATTACATTGACACCCCCCACAAGTTGGGAAAGGTATTCGATAGTGAGTTTCTTTCCTGCAATCACTGCATTCTGTCTTCTGGAGTATATTGGTATGCCCAAAACCCCTCTCGGTTCACGAGTCCCACGCTTTGAGCCTGACAGCGATAATTGCTGCTATATTCCTGCAGTGGATATCTAGCGAGAGTAAAGTAAATCTATCATGATCTACCATCTGGATTTTTTACAACACATCCAGGTTACATTTTCTTGTCAGTGTCGTCCACCAGACCGTGGAGCCGTAGCAGAGGATCGGCCGAACTATAGCTGTGTACATCCAACGTACCACCCTGGCTTTTAATCCCCAGTTACCACCAAAAATTCTCAGCTCAGCTTAGAATCGAGTATGATTCCACCATACTTTGCTTCGCTGGAGTCACTAATATATACGCACAACCCAGCATGGGTACTAGAAAAATCCTGATCTATAATCACAAAACAAAGAATTTAGAAACCAAATTTTAATTAAAACGATATAATTAGAGAATTAAAAGAAGAAAAAAAAATGACAACGCACATAAATTAAATTATACACTCATCATACAAATAGAGTAGCCCGAAATGATGCCAGGGGATTAGTAATCATTAAATGTATTTAATTTTTTTTTGTAAATTTTCTCTTAATTTTATATTTTTTAAATTTATATTTCCATTAATTTGCCTTTTCAAATCAGTTTTCAGCCCAGTTTTCAGTCCAGTTAACTAGATAAAAGGTAGGGTAAATAAATGAAGACCAGGTTTGTAAAAGTTGGGAACTTGTATACCGTGTGCTTAGTTTGTTTTTCTTAATGACTTAGTTCAAATTGAGCTAGCTCGAGCTGGTGAGATAATCAAACTGGTGAGGTAGATCAAAAGTTAGCTAGCTCTGTTGTACCAATCGAAAGAACTAGCTCAGTATTGATATATCTCATAAATTTCACCTAACTAACTTTGAGCTAGCTCGAAAAGCTCAGCTGAGCTAGCTATTTTATATACTTGGTACCAGGCGTACCGAGAGGATTGTAAAAAATTTATATAATTAACTAAATAGTTGGGATTTCAGTTGCCAGATAAATGACTTTTAATTATTCCAACGTGAAAACTAACTGGATAGAATACCCTTTAAGATGACATTACTCAACATTTGATTTTGAAGCATGTTGGTTGTAGCGTCGGATATGATAGGACTAATTTCCCGATGCTTCGAAAATCAGAACGCTGACCAAATTCTTTACATAATTGGTTTGTATTTGCTCACAATTTGCAACGAACTTAATCCTGATCCTTATCACACCATATAGGTATAGATTAAAATTTGTATTACAGTTTATAGCTCAATTTAAGCTACTGCTGAAATCTGCATTTTAGCTATAGATGATATAGTTGATATAGCTGATATTTGATAGTTCAATTTCAACTATAGCTTATGGCTTAATTTCAGTTATAGTTCTTGGTCTAATTTTAATTATAGCTTAGATCTCAATCTTAGCTGTATATTATAGCTCAATTTAAACTATACTTGATACTTCAATAAACTTGACCTTTAGATCAGAGATCAGTTTGAAATATAGTTTATAGCTCAATTTAAGCTTTAACTTATAGATCGATTTTAGCTTTAGCTTGTAGTTTAATTTGAGCTATAGCTGAATGGCTCAGTTTAAGCTATATCTGATCAATTTTCAATTTTATCTACAGCTTATAGCTCAATGTTAGCTGAACACATAAGGGGCTTTCGGCAAGCATTGGTCTCAGTGAGATAACTTAGACTAAACTTTGAGCAACCGTCTCAGTTTTCTCAGTTCAATCCAATCAGCTGATTTGCCAAATTTTGACATTTAAATAATTTTTGAAAATGGATAGTAATAAATTGAGGAAAGTGTTGTTAGTTCATTCAAATAGCTCACTAAACTTTAATTCGTAATTAAAATCACAAAATAACGAAACTGAGTCAACTGAGACAAGAAAGTTCAGTTTCACTTGTCTCAGTTGCTCAGTGGTTGCGTTAGTTTTTTATAGCTCAATATGGAACTAAGCCAGTTCACCGAAAGTCCACTCTTAGTGAGCCAACTGAGAGTTTCTCACTTGTCTCACTGAGAATGTGCTTGCCGAAAGCGCCTATAATATTCAGTTGAGGTTAAATTCTCTAGGGTTGTGTTCTGTTGTTTTGTGTTACGGGTCTTAAGAGTTTCTTCGTTCTGACAAACATTTTTCTGGAAAGCCTATATAGTGTCAATTCGTGTCAGTTCACGGGCAAAGATGGTGTCATCATGACAAACTATTTTCTAACGTGCAAATCTTATTGGAAAGATGGGGGTTTTTTAGAAGGAAAGGTACTTGTTCAGCATGATTAAATTGATTGTTTTCCAAAGAAAATATTTATAAAAATAAAAGTCAATTGCCACTCAAATTTGACGTTTCAATAATATTAAATTGTAAAGTCCCCATTGAATAATAAATAAACTAATAAAGAAGCGGCATTGGGTGAAAACTGAAACTATTCGGCAAAATGTATTAGTGTGTTGTGTTTGTATTCGTTTCGTCATGGCAGTAGTGAAACCGTGACATTTAGACGGGGGATATTTTTTATAATCCAAATTGCTGCGCTAAGTAAACAAAACGTTACCGTCTCCTTTCCTTAGGTAAAAGGAATATAGTGCTGCCATTGAAAAGAAGAAACCTTCTGATATTTGTCAAATAAACAAATCGGACTTGATTTAAACTTTCGTATATTTCTCTATTTCTGCTATATATGTATATCTAAAAATTTTTCGCGAATATTTAGAAAACATCATGGTGTATATTTTTAAATATATTCACTTGACTAAAAAACGTTTTTCCGCCTGAATTTCGGCGATTGTTTCTGCAATATTGCACCGCAAAATATTCATCACTCTAAATAAATAGCTAACAGCTATAATTTCACAAAACACTAAACTTCAAAATAACAACTTCACCTTTCCAAAAAAACGCAATTTCAAATTTTTAATATTTATTAAAACAAATTATATATAAAAAAGTTTAACTGAACTCTCGGAACTCTAAAATATTTACTTTGAGAAACGTCAAAGCAAGTGAAACCAAGTGCAATCTGACTGTCATTGAATAGCTTACACATGTACACTGTATTTGCACGATAGCCCGCTTTCTTATTAATCCTTTATTCAATGAGGCTCTCACTATCGAGTTAGTAGCTCTAATTGTGAATCGGCGACTTTATTTCAAAAAATTTTCTCGTAGAACATGGGGCTAAATGGAGACATTAGATTAGTATTTTTTGCCCTCCTGATGTAAGGAAAATAAATTTTTGTATCGCCTTATAATTTTCTTGCTCGTTCACTTATTTCTACTGCTGGGAGCTAAGTTCTGAAAAAATAAAATCTTAGCAAGGTTTATATAGTGATTGGGAGAGTTTTAAATGAACACGTAAGTTATGTTCCAAAATGATGAAAGCAAGAAGTAATTCAATAAAAAACAAAATAGATTCTGCTAATAGTTAGTACTAAAGATATGTGGAGAGTGATTAAGACCTAGCCCTAGTAACCAAGCCCTAGGACGTTCAACAGCTATTCTTAAGAAATTTACCTGTCCGAAGAATCAGTTCCGTGGAATATTTCCAAGAATGTCAAAAGAATTTTATGGGATTGTCACGGGGCAAAAGTTACGATATCCGAGAAATAATAAGAACAATGTCTTTGGAAACGTAGCGGATATTTTTCGCGGAAAGTCTCTGGAGAGTTTGTTTGGATATTCTGCAGAATTATTCCTCAGAAATTCTTTGGAAATCATGAGAACAATGTCTATAGAAACTTAGCAGATGTATACTGTATGGAGGGTTTGCTCGGATATCCCGCAGAATTATTCCACAGAAATTCTTCAAAATTCAAAATCCATATATTATTGCTAACAAAATAAAATTAATTTTTACGAAATTCATTCAAACAAAACAAAAAAAAAACAATTCAATTATAAAAAGAAAGAAACAAAAAATGTTAAATTTATTCAGAGCTGTGTAGTTTTCCTCCAGTTTCTCTGTGAACAAAAAAGTTATTAGTCTTAAAAGTAATAAAATAACTAAATTTATATCTTACTTTATTGTTCTTCTATTTACTTCTTTCCTTACGGAGTCTTTTAATCTACATATGGTTTTTCGAAATGTATCTTGCGAATCTATCCCTTGTTGTATGTATATATAAAGTAAATAGAAAATGCTGGAACATTAAATTTTATCACTATATACAGGGTGTCCCGTAAGTCGACGTCAAGCCGGAGTCGGGTGATAGACCAAATCATAGTAGTTACCAGAAAAATTAAAAAAAAATCTAAGTCATGTATTTTTCAAATTATAAACATTTCTTTTGTTTTCGAGAAAATGTACACATTGTGATGGTTTTTTAGATCCTGTTTACTTCTTTCAATTTTGTTTTTCTTATGTAATCCCGAATAGTGCTTATGTAGCCTGTTGCTTTAAATTCTAAGCCAACTGGTCCAGCTTGGAAGAAAATGTCACATTTTGCCGAACCAACAATATAAAATTAATAATTCGATGAACTTTAACTGACTGTACTGAAAAAAAATGTACTACGCCAGTTTGGCAAGTAACTTTAAAAGTTCACGCATTTAATAAGGATTCTAAAATGGTATAACACTTGCTACATTATATCTTAAATTACGGAAAAAAAAATTTATTCTTCAAGAAACCTAGTTTCGAAAAATTTCTGGAATTTGAACAACTCCTTTATTAAAAGCGTTAAAGAAATAGCACAGTCTACATTTTGTACAGGCTGAAAATAATATTCGACAGAATGAAAAAATATTTCAGCTTATGAAATTGGATACGTATGACGCAATTAGTGTGTAAAATACAGAAAATTGGGAACGTAATTAGTATGTAATGAACATTGGGAACAAATAGAACTGTCGTTAGTAGTAATTGTGAATCAGTCCGAAAAGAATTCCCTGAAGAATCGAAAGAAATAAAAATTACAACAAGAAAATAAAAGTAAAAAGCACTATCAGGTGCAAGGAACTGACACCAATAAAGATATTGACAACAAATGAAAAGATATTTGAGAGAGTTGCTCATAAATAATTAGAGGAATATTTTCACAAAATAGAGCAACAACCAGAATTTTGTAATGAAATGACTGTGAATTGGATGCTAGTATCTTGTATAATTCACTCACTTCGATGTTTTCTACTCTTAAAAAAAGTCCTTATTACATTTTTTTCTTGTGAGTTCTGCTGAGCGTGTTAAGTTTTGGAACCATTTCCAGGTGCCAGAAATCTCAAAACACGCTTTTATATATATGTATATCATATGACATTCCCCTTTCACCAAAGAATTCTCTTATTTTGATTATAAAAGCGTTAATATGAAGTCAATTGATTTTTCTGATATAGGTATATCTAACTAATGATGTTGACATACAGCTATCGGTTTTCAACAGCCGCGTTCTTCAACTTTTTAATCAGCACGTTCCCCTTAAATGATTTTTAAAATGATGGATCGTGTCCAACTGGTATCATCTCCACCCATCAATAGAGCAAAGGCCCTATGTGAGCTTGCATTTGGGGCTCACTCAGAGTATAGGGATCGCAAAGTGGTCCGAAAAGCCAATGACGCTCAAGAACAGCAATATTTGGTGCCTTGCTATCTACCAAGGCTCTTTGGGTGAAAGTTTGTAGCCATGGAGTGCATAATGTGGATCCTGATGAAATGAATAGACTTTTTGCTTCTGTGCAAACAGACTCATCCAGTTCCACACTGAGTAATAATGTCGTTGAACATGATGACTCTTGTAACTCTGGATACGGATGCAAAAATATCTGAAGCTAGCTTTTTCTGCCTTGTCCTGCCATATTCTTCATCTCTTCAATACCGTCATTACCAATTCAACTGCTTGGAAGTCAGGCAGAGTAATTCTCATTCCCAAGTACTCCAATCCATCAAGCCCTCGGATTTTAGGCCTACAACTATTTTACCCGCACTGTCAAATTTTTGAGAAATTTTAATCACGAACCAAATAATTTCGGCATCTCCTGTTACTAATCTTAAATACTCGTACTTCAAGCAATCTGGCTTCCGCACAGGTTACAAAATCTCGATTTCTATCTTGAACATTATAAGGGCGGTAAGACTCAATCAGGAGTCCAAGATGGCTAGTATGCTTTTGTTACTTGACTTTAGCAAAGCATCCCATAGTTTAGATCATTCTACCTTTTGCCATAAATATCAGAGCCACTTCCGCTTTCCCCAGTCAGCCTGAAATCTAATTTCCTCATATCTGAGCTTATGATGCCGTGTGTCACTTTAGGGGAATCGTAAATCAAACCTTGTGGGCCTTTATAAAGGTGCTCCGCAAGGGTCCATTCTGGGCTCATTCTTATTTATCTTGTTTTATTAATAATCTCCTAGTTGCAGTTAGGTTCCCTATCGTTCATATTTCTGCATATGATGTGCAGCTACTCTTTCCACTCGGCTGGCATCTATGGATCAATGTGTCGCAGATATTAATGCTGACCTTTCTTTTTTCCTGGACCATGGACAAAAAATTAACTCCAAATCCATCTAAGTCTCAATCGATTGCCTTTTTTGGTCATCTTAATATTGGCCTAATATTAATACTTTAATCGGCAGGTTAGGTTTTGAGCTTCGCAAACTGTACAGTATTAATATATATCTTCCGACGTTTATTTTCCCACCTAATCTATGGTACTGGAACTTCCGCAAGTAACATTAACAGACTAGGCACTTCCTTTAATTCAGTCAGGGGATGGATTTTGACCGGCATACGTTTTGTCAGCATAGTTAGAATTTTAATTTTTCTTAGTTACTTTAATCTTAGTATATTTTTCTTTTTATTTATTTTTTGATCACTCTGCCATTTCTATTATTTACTTAAGTAACAGTGTTTTTTATATATAATGGACCTAAATGTGAAGTTACACGGCGAGAGACTTTGGTCTCTGCAGATCCAGAGACCCGTGTATACACTTCGGAGCCGCAAAAAATTTCTGAAGAGACAGTCTCTAGACACATTTTTGGTCTCCGGTCTCCCGTCGTGTATTTTAAAGCACGTCTCCTGGTTCTGTCTCCGGTCTCTGAAGTTTGTTCATTTATCGTCTCCAGGTCTCCGGAGACTATTTGTGTGTTCTGGTTAGTTAAGTGTAGGTCTACTAGGCAAGGAAAAGGAATAAAGTGGAGTGAGTTTGACAAATTGTTAGAAATAAATTAATAATTAATATAATGGATTTAGGACAGAAAATTGATTTTATAAATAGAGTTCCGGTTATTTTTGAAAAAAAAGAAAGCAATCATACAAACTTGTTGTGTTTATCCCGTAAAATTTGTGCACCAAGGATATATTTTTGAAACTTATTCACTTTTCCCATAACAAAAAAATAATAATAACTTTTGAAATATCTCTTTCTAACAATCTCTTGATTCACAATTAGCAAGGATGTCTGGAGATCTCAAGAGACCAAACTTCAAATTTCGTGTATACACTTCGGAGACGTGTCTCTAGAGACTTTTTTCTTATTGTCTCCAGAGACAGAAGTCTCTTGCCGTTTAAAAATTTCGGAGTTTTTAGTCCCTGTAAATCGGAGATTGGAGACCAAAAGTCTCTCACCTTGTATCTTTATCTTAACAGCATAAATTCCTTATTACCAATAAATAAATAAATAATAAAACGGGAAGGAAGAATTGGGGAACAAGAAAAAATAATAGCCGTTTTTCTCGATTTTAAAGGAGAGCATTTGAGACGGTCTAGTTGCGATTTGTTGTAAATAACTGTTTTAAAAATTCGCTGGGCAGAATGTCTGAGTTTTAAACAAAAAAATGTGAAAACATTCAGACCAGGACAGGATCAACGAAGAAACAAAAGAAAAAGAAATGTGTACACCTTTATTATTCTTATTATTAATAACGGGGGGATGCAGACAGGACTATCACCCTCATCTTGTCACCGCGACCTATAAGATGTTTTGTGACAGTACCCCTAAATGCCCTAGGGCTCCCATTCGAATTTAAGGTCTTTGATGAAGCTTATAATGTTCTTGGGGGCCATTTTTCCGACATCCTCTAGCAGTGGAAATGCCTTTCCTAGATGTCTTAGCATTATTCGGCTAAAAGCTTCAAAGCCACACAGGACATGCTCAGCGGTTTCATCGATTTTCATACAGAAGCCACAGGTCTCACCAACGACGTTACCTATCTTTTTAAGATGGTATCTAAGTGAGCAGTTCTCCTTTCTGCTGAGTGTGAGGAATGCTTTTGTCCTCTGTTGCGAATACTTTGTAAACTTCTTCGCTTGTCTCAGCCCCGGGGTATTCTCCCAGTGTTCCTTCTTAGTTCTGTCCTCCCAAAGCCTGATCTGAGCTGAGAGGTAACTTTTTGGGTGTCCAAAGACAGGCTCAGGACAATAAAGAGACATTTGGCTCCTTCTTTTGCAAGGCGGCCTTAATTTCGTTTCCCGTAATGTGCATGCCCTGGTACCCAGATCAGTGTCACCCTATTTGTTTCGGCCAGTTGCTTCAAGACAGTAAGACAGTCCCAAACCAGCCTAGACTAAAAGGTAAACGAGCTTTACGCTTTAAGTGCTGCTTGGCTGATATTATGTATATTTTGGTTCCACGCATATTCTTGTGGATTATTTCGCGAGCGCAGAGTTCTATGGCGTGTATTTCTGCCTGAAAAGTGATTGGTGAGGCCCCAGTGCCTTTGCGAGATGGCACCTAGGTCCATATATGCCCATGCTTTCTTTACCTTCCATTTTGGATCCATCCGTGTACCATTTAAGAGATCATTTTTCAAAGGGTAGGTCTCCAGTGTGCCACTGTTGACGGTCCCCCAAGATCACCTTAAATGGTGTTTCAAAGTTTTGGCATTTCGGCATAACGTCTGAAATTGGGTTAGCCATCGGGTCCTCTATGAAATCCTGGAGGACGTTCAGGTGGCCAATACAATTATTTGTACTTTGGAGGTTTGCCCTTTGCAATTAGGCTAGCACTAAGTAACATGCAAATGTAAAATAGTAGGTCGAACATAGCCTTTAAGGCCGCAGTGTACAGGTACGCGTGGCACCGGTTATTCCTAGACATGCAAGCCGTTGTAGTTTTTGCAAACTAGCTTGAGCCGTCTTTTGTTTTGGTTTTGGCCACCAACGAGTGCGACGTATGCAAGCATGGGTCATATAATAGATGTGTATGATGAGTATGACCACCGAGTCATTTTTGGTTTAAGACCCCAAGTTTTGCCATGTTGCCACTGTAGCCTTATCTAGTACTCTTTTTAAGTGGCAGTTCCACGTTAGTATGCTCTCTAAGCTAATACCTAGATACTTGACCTCCTTTGAGAATTCCACTAATGTTCCCTCAAGAGATGGTGCTTGTAAGTAAAGCTTCCTTTTTCTCTCACACCTTACGACATGAAGAAAATAAAAATTGCGAAACAATGCTACGATTGGAATCCTCAAAGAAGCCGACGCATTGAGAGCTTTAGTCATTGAGCCACATGGAGAAGAATCATGCAAATAGAATCTGCAACTTTTAGGAGATCATGTAAACTATTGCTTAGATCAGAGTGCACTGTATAAAAACCGTGTCTGCCCCATAGATTCGCAAGGGATAGAAGGATGAAGATGATGATGAGTTTACAGTACATAGTCATGAAAAAAGCAACAGAATCCTTCTTGTTAAAAATACTGGACTATTCCCAGGTTCCCTGCTGTTTACAGTATAGTACATTGTTTGAATGGAAATGAACTGAGCGACAGAATGAAACAAGAAACAATCATTAACGATCCCACGATATTTGCAGTGGTTCGCGGGTTGTAAGTAAATGTTGCGTAAGCTGGATTATGTATGCATTTTTTTTTATGTATTATTAAGCCAAGCTTAGGGGATACCCTATGATGCAAAGCACAGCATGGTAGGAAGGAGATAGGGAAAGGATTAGGGGACATGAGGAAAGTGGCGGAGGTTCCGATGTATATCACTCTTGAATCTTCGCAGATTGTAAGCCCGAGGAAAAACAGGAGATGGTGGACTGTTCCACATTCGCACAGTTCGGGATAAGAAAGCATCACGGAGTTTTACTGTACGGCAGAAAGTATTTTGCAGGGTGAGAAGTTGTGCGCCGCTTGCAGCACGAGTATTGCGTGCAGGAATTAGTCTACAAGGGATCAGACTAGATATTTCATCAGAGCATTGGGCATGCGTCTAGCGATAAAGGAGCGAAAGACATCCAATATTGCGGCGGTGCTCGAGTAAGTCGATATGACAAGTTACCGCCAAGTCGCCAATGAGCTTAAAGGCTCTCTTTTGGACATAGAAGGAGATTCGATGCATTTGAGTAGTTATAGTTCTCGTTTCTTGCGGATGTCCAGCTATGTTTTTACGTGCACTAGTATCACGCACAGGGTTTCAAGTTTTTCAAATGTTTTGATTTCAGTACGAGATGGTGCATTGAATGGAAACAGCACGAATTGTTCCAAATTTTTCTGTAAAATATTCATAATTTTTTTTGTGAGTTTTCAAAATTGTTATCAGTCCTTCGACAGTCTAGCATAATTTGTAAAATCAAATAGATTCTATTTACATGACAGCTGTCAAATGTTGTCGTTCTAAGTTTAATAAGTAATTCGAATATTCTGCGAAATTCAAAAGGAAGCTTGTTGTTGAAAAACCCTACATTTTCGAAGCATTCAATAGATTTGAGTCTTCGAAGGTTTCGCATTTTCAAAGTTGAAGGAGCCAGCCTCCAAAAGACCCGATAGTTCGGATCTGAGTTAAGTTCGAATAACGAGTGTTTGAATGTTCGTAGGACTCGAATCCTATTTAACTGAAATTACGTTTTTTATATATTTTAGTGTAGAAAGAACCCTTGGATCTTTATTTGCTGCAAAAGTAATCAGTCAGAGTCTTTTGTAATATATATAAAAAAAAACTACGTAAACAAAAATATATAAAATTGCTTTCTAACCATTTTTATTGTTCATCAAAAATTTTCTGAAAAAGATTCGACACGCAATTTTAACGGCGTCAAATAGGAAAACTTGAAGCAGTTCAGTTATTGTTCAAAATCATTTTTAAATCAATTTTCAACTATAGTTTGAAATTATAAAATTAAAAAAAAAAACTTCTTATATTTATAGATTTCATTTCAATTTCATCAACAAATCATAAAATATGCCAGAAGGTGACCCTTTACCTGACCTAGACCTAGACAAGTTGCCTACGTTGTTGCCCTCATTTTAGTGTTCACAATCGCATTTTGTGTTGTGGGCACTATAGAGGCAAACTATTATAAATATTTACATTAAACAAAATGACGAATGAGCAAACGAATGACAAAGTACCGAACAACAATGACGTTGGCAATAATACCTGGCACCAAAATAGTGGCAAGGAAGATACTAAGAGCAATACAGGAGATGCGGCCGATGGCCTTCTACTACCGAAGAATGTTCATCAAAATAAAGAGGTAAATTAAAATCATCACCGTTCGCCAAAAGTTTCTCTTTGTAGTTTCCTGTTTGCAACAACCCCTTGAACTTGAGTTGTAATTAAATTTTTTTAATAAAGCGAGTTCTCATTGTGTCACTCACACCGGAACGCCAGAGAGAGACTTGGGGTCAGAAGGCTGAGTTTCTTCTAGCAGTTATTGGGTTTGCTGTTGATTTAGGCAACGTTTGGCGTTTCCCGTACATTTGCTATCAGAATGGTGGCGGAGCATTTCTTATTCCATATTGTGTAATGCTTATTTTCGGTGGACTTCCTCTGTTCTACATGGAATTAGCACTTGGACAATTTCATAGATGCGGTTGCCTCACCATTTGGAAACGCATTTGTCCAGCTTTAAAAGGTAAGTGACACAGATTGATGATTTTATCCATTTCAAGATTTAACTCTAGGGATTTTCCGTGTTTTTATGAAAGTTCGTTAAAAGCAACAAGTCAAAAGGGAGTTTTTTCTCACTGGATTGAAATTGTTATCGATACAAAACGTGATTTTTACTGGGAATAGAGCTTTTTTTTTCCTTCTCCTCAATACCTTGGAGGTATCATCACTCTTCCAATTTGTCCTAAATGAGGCTAATAAAGCACGATTTTCAGATTCTTCTTTTCATTCCCTGATGCCTTTACAAGCAGTTTTTTATTAATCAATAGGCGATGTAGTTTGTACGGTTGTTTTTGCATAGTTCGTTTTTTTATTTAAAATGGTAAATGGACTTGTGTGTAGAGTTCGTTTAAAATTTTATTTCTACTATACAAGTTCGAAGGTGACTTTTTTGGGGACGCAATGACTAATATGTAGGTATATATGTTTTCAGTTTTCAAATATTTAATGAAATTTCTGTGGGGAGAACTTGTTGTCAATGTCCTGTCGAATAAAGAGATATAGGATATTTTAGGAATAGTTGGACAATCGATCGTGGTAAGAGAAGCAAAAAATCCTATAACAGGACGGAGATAAGTTCCCAACGGTTTGGGTTCATTATACCGACATATCACCTATACTGTTGAACGGCGTTTCACTGCCTATATCGAATAAGGTCACCAACCGTGATATAGTGCTGTTGCGGTGAGCAGACGTGTTTTTGAGTGCTTTTAGTCGTATAAATTTTTAACGTTCTTTTATTGTTCATTTTTTGTTTTTTTGTGTGTCCACGATGACTAGTTCACCTATTTGTAATAGCTGTAGGAATGCTCTGCATGCTAAATCTAAAGCATTGGTTTGCGGTGGAATTTGCGGTTATAAATATCACTTGGAATGTACTGGCGTTTCATCTGACCATTTTTTCGTGGTTGCTGCTGCTGACGGCTTTATTTGGGTTTGTTCGGCTTGCTCATCTCCTTCAATTTGCCACTTGGAAAAGCGGTTGGCTGAACTTACGGATACTATTGATAGGCTTGTAGCGGCATTCTCAGCTCCTGGGATCGTTGCGGGTAAATGTCGTACATTGTCATCTTCTGTGGCAACTTCTGTTGGTCAATCCTCTGCAGTTGTACAATCACCAGTGGTGCGCATTACACGCAACTCATCGAAGTCCGGATTAAATCTGATGCTTCCTGGTTTTATATAATTGTTCTGTATATACCTCCGGGATCCAATTCTTCTGTTTACAAGGACTATCTTAGCTGCATCAATTCGGTTTTTGACATATCGAGTTCAGATGATGGTATGGTTGTTCTTGGCTATTTTAACTTGCCTTCTATATGTTGGACTCCATCGCTTGAGGAAGGCTCTTTTATTCCAAGAGAGCTTACGTCTGCGCTGGAATACGATACTCTGGATGTGCTATCTTCTTGTGGACTTAAAGAAGTAAATGGCATTCATAATGTTCGCAACAGGATTTTGGATCTTGTTCTTGTTAATGATGACTCCAATGCTTGCGTTACTAGTTCATTGGATCCTTTGGTGGGTGAGGTTCCTGATCATCCGGCTCTTGTCCTTTACGTCGACGAAGCTTATGGTGATACCCCTACTTATTTTTTGGATTTAGATTTTGATTTTGCTAGAGCAGATTTTGAAAAAGTTGATACTTAGCAATATTGATTGGTCTACCTTGTTTAAGGTTTCAGATGTTGATTCTTGTTTGTTAATTTTTTATAAATTAATTTTTAAATGTTTCCTTGACGCTGTACCTATTCGTAAAGCTAAGAACTATAGTTCTACTCCTAATTGGTTCGATGACAGTCTACGTAATTTGCGTAATGCGCGTAATAAGGCGTGGAGAATCTATAGTAATTCTAAATCTATGAGTGATTATCGTAATTATTCTTGTCTTAGAAAACAGTTTAAGGAGGAGGCTCAAAAGGCGTATACTTCTTACATAAATAACGTCCAAAATAATATAAAACATGATCTTAAGCGTTTTTGGAATTTTGTTAATGCTAAGCGTAAATGCGATGGTTATCCCAACAGCCTGTCCTTTTTGAACAGTTCCAGTCATCTAATTATTTTGCGGATTATTTCTCCAAATCTTTCAGTGTTGACAATGGCAATGCAAATGATTTTTCTTATGTGTCGTCTTGCATGCCTAATTGTTCTAGCCTAGATGTTAATATTCGGTGTATTAGTGAACATATGTTATGTGAGCATGTTCTTGAGTTGGATTCTTCTTGTTCTGTTGGACCGGATGGTATTCCTAGCATTGTTCTCAAACAATCTTTTGATAGTCTTTCGCGTCCGCTTCTTTATTTATTTAATTTATCTTTGTCAACGGGTTTATTTCCTGATGGAAATCGTCATTTGTTATTCCTGTTTTTAAAAATGGAGACTTGGTTAGTAATTATAGACCTATTGCTAAATTGTCTGTTATACCCAAGCTTTTTGGAAGCATGGTTTGTGAACTGCTGAAGTTCGAATGTAAGCCATTAATTAGCTCAAAACAATACGGCTTCATTAAGGGTAGATCAACATCAACCAACTTGACACTTTTAGCATCTTCCATTGCTAATACCCTTGAGAAGCGGTTGCAGACTGACTGTGTCTATACTGACTTCTCTAAAGCTTTTGACAAGCTTTCCCCTTTCCCTTTCCCATTTTACTCCATTGTTGGTTGATTGGATCTCATCCTATTTAAGTGGTAGAAATTTTAAAGTGCTCTTCAGAAACGCGCTTTCAAATGTTGTTTGTACGCAGTCTGGAGTTCCACAGGGAAGCCATCTGGGTCCCTTATTGTTTGTCTTATTTATTAATGATCTTGTATCTGTGATAAAATTCTCTGAAAGTTTAATATATGCTGACGATGTTAAGATCTTCAAACAGATTCATTCACCGAATGATTGTGTACTGTTGCAGAATGATGTATGTGCTTTAAATTTGTGGTGTAAGCATAATAATTTATTTCTTAATATTCTCAAATGTAATGTTATTGTCTTTAGCCGTAAGTTTTCTCCTTTTGCGTACCAGTATCACATAGACAATGTTTCCATAAATGTAGTAGACCACATTAAGGATCTGGGCATTATCTTTGACTCAAAGCTTACTTTTTCTCACCATCTTGATTTTATTATTGGCAGAGCCTTTTCAATGCTTGGGTTTGTTAGACGCTGGGCTAAGGAATTTAATGACCCGTACGCATTGCGTTCCTTGTATGATTCATTCGTGAGGTCTGTCAAGTGTGGAGTCCTTATTACAGTTTACATATCAATAGGATTGAATCTGTACAGAAAAAGTTTCTACGTTTTGCCCTTCGTCACCTTCCGTGGATTGATAGGTTTGAGCTGCCACCATATTCTGATCGTCTGGTTTTAATTAATATGACGTCGCTCCATAAGAGGCGCGAGTTCTTATTGGGTATTTTTATTCATAAAGTTTTGACTGGATTAATAGATTCTCCTGAGCTTCTTAAATCAATTTCGTTGAATGTTCCTGGTAGAATTTTAAGGTACCGCGATATTCTTTTCATTAAGAGTCATCGAACGAATTATGGATTTTATGAGCCCCTCAGTAATATGTGTAGAATTTACAACAAATATTCAAATATTTTAGATTTTAATATTGATCAAGGGCAATTAGAAATTTGATTCTTTGAAGGGGTTTGTGATTGTATTTATTTTTTATTGATTTATCGGAAAAAAATTTATTTTTTTATTTTATACACTATGGTACGTTATATATAAGTCAGATTATATTTATATAAGTTGGCTAAATAAATAAATAAATAAATAAAAAGTATTAAACCCCAATATGAAGTGCTGTTATAACATTAATAATACGATCAGGAAAATTTACGGGGGCCTACGGAGCCTGTGTCTTTCAGCGAATATATTATCCAGTCGTTCTCGTCTAAAGCTAGTAAATATACTAATCTTGCCTTATTTCACTTTTGGATGTTTGGTCTTTCCTAAACTGGATAGTATCTGTACAGGCAAGATGAAAGTTGCCCTAAATGACTGTATGAGGTTCATTTATGGGTTGCGCAGGTTTGATCATGTCTCGCATGTCCGGTCTTGTTTGTTCGGTTGTTCTTTTACCTCTAATCTTAAACGAAGAAACTTTGTTTCTGAAAGTTATTAAGCCAGGGTTACCTTAGAGAACTTTTCCATTTTACTACCTCCCAACGAAATAGAAATTTGATATTGCCTCGCTTTCATAAGACTATAATGGAATGATCTCCCTGTCAGTATGTAGGCCGCTGGTACCATCAATGCATTTAAAAAACTCCTTAAAACGCACATATATAGCTCTTTTTTCACATTCTTTTCTTCTTCTCCGCAAGAGAATACTATTTAGATGATATTTTTATGGTAGACATAATTATTTCTTTTTCTTTTTTCTTTAATGTCATAGTTGAGTTGTAATTCCTACTTAATGATGCTATTTTTTTTTACTCTTTGAATTTCGATGTATATGATTCTAGCTCCACTACAATAGTTGTACTCAATAAGATTTCAAACTTGTGTACGTTACCGAAATAATGTTTATTCTATTCTATTATTGTTATTTATTTAATTAACGTGTTTTCTATTTGTATCCACTTTTAAGGGTACGGAAGAGGAGCGGGGGGAAGAAGCTTTGTACTATTAGAGTTTATTCTCATTAAGTTTAACATCGTCCTGCAGTACAGACATGCAGACCTTATGAGAGCCCCTTCAGTTTCGTATTCCTCCTTTAGCTTTGTTGCTAAATTTTTAAGTAAGTTCGTAGAATACCGGAAACAGACTTGCAATTTCGATATTGATATTGCAATCATGTCAATTGCCATATAAAATTTCAGAGACACACTTGCGGTTTCGATTCTTAGAAATTAAGTAGAGAACTCACATTTGATTTGTCATTTAATTTTTCATTTGACTTAAGAAAGTTCCGCGCGTACAAAATGCGAGCAAATATTGTGAAATTACTTGTCTATATGGAAAATAAAAACGAAATAAACACTTCAACTTGACAAGTGTCAAATATTAAATGTATGAAGAAGTTGCAGTTGCAGAGTAAAAAAAAGCTTAGCAAAAATGGTAATTGGGTAATATAAATTAAATAGTGCAGGGGTCTTAGGTACCGATAAGCTTCATATTTACATATGACTCACTCAGGCACTTGTAAAATTCGAATTCTTTGAATCTTTTGACCAACAGCTGTGTAGTGCTACAAAGGAAGAGATCAATTTTATGTGTTTTTTTTTTGTTAATGGACTTGGATCCTTGGATGAAATTTTTACAGTTTGTATAGAATATCGAATTAACTCATACGTATTTCTTTGTTTCCTCCTGTCATGCCCCACCCGCCCGCTAGGGGGTTGGAAATTTCGCGATTTTACGATGAAATGTTATTTTCAAAAAATTTTATCTCGAGAACGGAACAACCGATTTTCCTAATTCAAATGCCAAATCAGGCCTAATGTATATATATCTTCTATAAAAAAATATAGCAGCACCGAACAAAAAAAATAATTTGTTAATAATAGTAGTTCGGTGACTTTCAAAATTCATAAACAAAATAACTTTGCGTGGGAGGGCCGTAGAGCAATGCCGTTTTTAAGGTTCCGTACCCAAAGGGTAAAAACGGGAACCCTATTGCATACTATGGCTCTGATGTCTGTCTGTCTATCACCGAACTGTATCTCGTGAACCATAATAGGTGGACAGTTGAAATTTTCACAGAGTGTGTATTTCTATTGCCGCTATAACAATAAATAATAAAAATATAATATAATTAAAAATTATGGGAGGGCTCCATACAAGAAACGTAATTTTTTATTTTCATTCATTATTATTATCATAACTAGGCATTATTTTTTCAAATGACGCCTACTCTCATTTGAAAAAACAAACAAAAAGTGTGAAATTTTGTACGATGGTACGGAATCTTCGTTAGTTGTATTTGTATTCGGGAGAAAATGATATGTGAAAAAAAATTGACTTTCGGGTTCGGGGATTAGGGGTTGTCCAAAATGGGGCGTATACGGTCTCAAAAAAAGAGGAAAGAAAGTGTGATCGAGTGGCAGGGCTCTGTTTTTGATCCTATAAATTTCATATAGATGTTTTATCAATTAAAAAAGGCTTTTTTGGCACTTGGGTAATATACACCCCCTTCCTTCATTTTGCATATATTCTGCTCGTGCTTTCTTTCATTTGCATTAGCAGTCTGTTGTGAACGTGTTTCGTGTGGGTGGCAAATCGCCGACGTAGCGGTTCTTCGCAAACACGATATTTAAATAAAAAAAATGTTACACTTAAAAAACGTCCATTTTCCACTTTAAAAAGGACTGGTTTCCTTTCTTTTTGAGTTATCTTCGAAACTAATTATCGGATTTAAAAACTAGATATGTGATTAAGGGACAAATTGTGGATGCGAGTTCATTATACTTATTATTCATTATATTATTATTATTATTCTTTAACGTCTATATTTAAAAATTTTATAGAGTCTCTTCTGTGCTGGAAGACGACCAAATTGTGCTTTTTTCGGGTAACCTCAAATTATCTTGATCCACCGAAATAAATATTCCTGTGTTCGATGGATATTAATAATTCTTTTTCACAATAAAGCTAATATATGCTCCAATACTAGAGGTGTAAATCTTATGGGTGGTCCAAGCAAAATTTTCGGATATTTTAAAAAATATTTTTTTTTAAATCAATTTTTTAGTTTGGAATATACATAGGAGAGCTACATAGGGGTAGTTAATTACAATCCCTATTTGTCCTAATAGTAAATCTTTTCACTAAACCTCGATCCGATTCTAATTACCGAAAATAAGATGATATCTGCAACATAATACGTTTCATCGGGCAATACATTACTTTCAACGCCATATTTCTGCTATATTTTGCAATATTTAAGCCACTTTTTTCTCTTAAAATTATCTATTATCTATCATCTTTCATTTAAGAAAACCACAAGTCAATATTACCAGTCATTCAGGAATAATTAACAAAATTAGACTGTATGGTTCGCCAAATTACTTTCTAATCAAGTTGCTACTGAAAAACTACCACCCTTTATCTCATACAAATTCCAACTTGCTCCAACGAAGCTGAATACCATCCCAATTTTTTGTACATAGATATATAAGGTTACTAGCTTCAAAATAAAAATACAAAAAAAATGTGCCAGATGTCCCTAGTAGAAAAAAAACAGTAGTTTCCCCTCAGTGCAGTGCTCCCATAGTGCGTTACTTAAGGTATAAGGTGACTTTAAAAATTTAATATCTCAAAAGCGCGCATTTTTTCTGTATATAGATAGATAAGGTTTCTAGCTTGAAAATAAAAATAGGAAAAAAAGTTCTAGAAATCATCACTAGTGAATAATACTAATTTTTACAAAAAAAAATACTATTATTAATAAAACAACGTTTTTCGTTCGGTGCTGCTATATTTTTTTTTATATAAAAATAGCTTTATTTGGCATTTGAATCAGAAAAAACGGTTGCTCTGTACTCGAGATATATAATTTTTTTGAAAATGACGATATGACGATTCATCGTAAAATCGTGAAATTTCAAACTCCCCTAGCGCGGGGGGGGGGGGGGGTAATGGGGAAACAAAAAAATATGGGTGAGCTATTTTGGTATTCCCTACAAACTGTGAAAGTTTCAGCCAAATCGGAGATGGTCGGGTGCAACAGTACCCGCGCCTCCAGATGAAGCGACACATGAATTCGTCTCACAGTGAAAAGCTGAATATCAGCGCCGCCAGCGTGAACGTGTTAAATATAGAACCGGACACTTGATTTATCACTTCTGGTCTGATTTTAGAAGGGGCCTCCCCAAATTGAAGACTCCAATACTCATGCTACTAATAAACATTCTTACAAGACTGATAAAATTTAAATTAATTATAAAGATGGATCTGGATGGCAGATTTCGAAGGATCATAATTTACAATTATTTCAAATCCAGATGAAAGCTTACAGTCGGTTCAGACTATGCGACCAAAATTTTATATCCTTCCTGCTGTATTCCTGACATTCCTTATTACATAAAGTGGGACGGCGTGCGCTCCACTTCATAAATGAAATTATTTACATCAAAATCTGTTCAATTTAACTCAAATTTCAAAAACCTCGCGTAACCGATCGCTTTGTGTGAAGCACTGACTTATATCAATAGACTGAGCGTAGTGCCATTTTCCTATAGGAAAGAATGGCACAAGTTTTACAGTTTTCTCTTTCGCCCTATGGCAGAGTTGGAGCTACCGACACAAAATATTGCTTACTAAACGTTTTCTTATGCCATTTGATGTTTTTATGTTGGCTGCAGATGCAATCACCGCAGAAAGAATAAGGTAAAGATAGTGTTTACCATGCTCCGTCTCTCTTGCCCATATACGCAGGATTCAAGTAAAAATAACTTTTAAAAATTAAAGTCGGAATGAGTTTAATTTCTTATAAGCGATTAAAATATCACTTGAATACAAGAAAATATAGTTTTTTAATTTCATTCGAATTTCGGGTATAAAATTTCATCTGATTGGCTGACTTTTACATGTTTTTTATGTAGTGAAAGTTTTAAAGGGTGCTATAACGGTGATACAGAAACACAATATTTGTGACACATGAAATAGCAAATCACTCAGTCCATTGTTACAAGTCAGCGGTGTGAAGTGAAACACTCAAGATTATGTTAATTGAGGGGGGTAGGCGACTAAAGAAGTCGCAACCCAATCACTTGAAAGTAAAGCCGCTTCACATGACGCGGCCAAGATTTACATTGAAATAAATCATGCTCTTCAAATGATGGAAATAATCGCAGAATGGTCGCGCGACAACTTTTTTGGTCTCGTCCTCAATTGACATAAGCTTCAGTTTTACACCTCACAAGAAGCGATCGTTAACGCGACTTTTTTTTAAATTTGAGCGTTGCAAATGATTTAAGGGACATCCAAAAATATTTAATATCAGTATTCAATTCTTCAAAAAATAACTGAAACTGTTCCTTTCTGTTGTAAATTCTTAAAAAGGAAGCAAGCACATGGCTCTGGATCTCCACCACCAAAATATATCAATTTCTTCTAAGACGACATCTCAAGATCGGCGAAATTTATGTTAAAGCATTTTAAGTAATGAAACTAATTAAGTTAAACTAGAACACACCGTACACGTATTGGGATATATACATTTAGCACAACTATTATTACCTTTTCATATATAGCTTCTTCTTCTAATGTCAAATATATACATCCTGGTCACCCCTTCGGGGCGGTTTAAGTATTACCGAAAAGATGGTCTACATGTTGACAATATCAAAAAAGTCGTCAGACTGTTTATCTTCCTTTCGTGAAACTGACCCATCCTTTTATCTATATGCATACATAGGTATAGGTATGGTACCTATACTATTTTCTTTAGTTCTTGGTGTCCAAATGTTTTTGACTGTGATATTATTTAGCAGGTGAAGTCATAAAATAATTTTCCTTAAAAGTAGAGAGAAATCGTTACCTGATTATATTTCGTAGGAACTTAAATTTTTAAGGAGCTATTGGGAAATTGTCTCCCCAGACTAAATTTACTGAGGTCCGCACTAAACTAAATTTGAGCGAGCCTTCGTCTGTCCGTTCTATTAGCAGCTAAAATATAACGGCATATACTCAGAGTAGAGACATAATAAAAGAAGAAGAAGAAATAGAATCATTTTTATTATTTTACTTATGGTGGTGCCATCTATAATCAAAAACAATAAACCAAATTTAGCGTGTTGACCTTAGTACCGATTTCACAAAAATTCAGGATAAATTTTCGTCAAAGCTCTTAGCGTGCTAAATTTTATATGAATATTTGGTTCAGCGCTGACCTCATTACTAGGCTTAATGGAAAAAAATTCACATTAAATGCTTGGCTGGTCCGTTTTGTCCCATCCGCCGTACTCACCAGATTTGACACCAACTGCTTTCATCTTTGTGCAACAAGTTGCCTTAAATAAAATGGCAAGAAGTTATTAAAAATGATGGTGAATACACATGTACCTATGTATTAGATTTAAATTCATCGTAGTGTAGTATACATTCCAATTACGAATAAAAAACTTACGACTAACTAAACCCAATATTTAATTCAGGCGAAATCTTGTAACCGACTTTTCAATCTTCAATATAATCTACATATCGGAGGCTAAATTTGACAATAATCTTTTAGATATCACTGCACTGCAATTATCTGTAATTTCTAGTAAAAATGCATTCCGTAATCTTAGATCCGAAATTTTAAAATCTCGGTAAAATGACTTAATCGCACAATTTCAGTGAGAAAATACCTATCTAATTTCGCATGTTTTACCATTTTCCAATTATATACTGGAGTTTCAAGAAATATTTATAAAATATCTAATTAATTCGTGAATAAATGGTATTATAGCTTTGAAATTTTCTTTCAATAGAGCTTTGTTTATAATTGAGTAATGAGAAATGTCAGCAATCATAATTGTTCAGCATCCACATGAATAGTGTAATTACTTCAATTCAGAAAGTGTACAGATCTAGAAATTTCTAAATCATTTAAAGATGGTTCAATTGCATCCAATTTTTCCAATCTTTCACTCAGGTTTTAGTAGCTTAATTTACATTGATAAAATCTGGATGTATTTGCATTGCAAACAATTACATTTTTCTTAACTTGGACAATGTCATTTTGGTTCGGTACTTGTGGATATACTATAGACACACTACACCTCATTATGAGTTCGGAGATCATTAACAATATACATTAATTATGCAGAATTAACTAATTCTGATAAAAGATAATAATGAAAGTAATTATCAGTTAATGCGATTAAGGCGCCAACTATTATTATATAGACTCCCCTTAAAAAAAAACCATAATTTGAAATGTTTCATATCGGTGAAACCTATTCTTTCAAAATTTTTGCAAATAAGAAGAAGAATATGAAAAGTTAATGTTACTAAAAAATGTAAAACTCCTGAAAATGATTACAATCACACAAACAAAAAAGCAAAGCTTTCTATGGAACAGGGATCAAAAATTAGTGTTAACAGATATTATAGTGACAATTTCTCATACAATTTAGCGCTGCAAGGACAAAATTTACATATTTAATGAAAGGTCAAACATCAAACTTTTAATTACGATACCTAATGTGTTCCAAAATCATTATTGAGTATATGAGATTTAATGAGCTCTGAACTCATATTGAGGTGTAGTGATGCGTCTATAGTATATGTGTGTGTGAAAGCATTTTAAATTTTAAACAAACATTGCACTAATCTCTTTTAGATTTAAAACAAGACCAGTTTGTACTTTATAGTCTTTGCTAATTATTTTATTAAGCGAATATTTTACTTTACAAAACTGTTAACGGTTTTCCGTATTTATTATACATTTTTTCATATTTAATCCAGTGTCTAAGAATATTATAATAGATACCTACTAATAATATAACTTTATTAGTTTATAACCAAACTTTGCTTGTTTTGTTATGCTCCTACTATCATTATTTCATTTGAATGATTTAAAAATTATAAAAAACAAATTCATATTATCTCCTTTTTCTTCATACATATTCATAATCCGCTCCTAATGTATTGCACACAGATACTTGTAAATCGATTAAATATTGTATATCGCTTAAGCCCAATGGAAAATTTATTCAATTTCGGCAAACCTTTATAATGCAAAAAAATTTGCTTGCTGCTCTGCGTTGACAAAGTGGTTATGTTATATCAGAACGTCTAATCGCATATGGTTGCATATCAGCTCAAATTTATGTTGATTATAAAAGTCAGGCTCGCATGTCATTAATATGTATAACAAATAACAGTGCTCCTAGTACGGAGCCTTGCGGTACACCCAACGTAGTTTACTCTGCTGTTGATTTGACAGATTGAATTGTCGTACATACGGCGGCGATTTTGCGACCCTATGTGAGAAAAACTTCCTACAGGGTATCCCGAAAGTGATGTGGAACTCGAAGGATATGAATAGGTCATGCTTACACGAGCAACAAATTGTATGGGTGTTAGATAACGAGATAACTGGACTTGTGAGATACTTGGGTATGCATTAATAGATCACCCTGTAACTTCTGCACGTTACACCCTATGATGATTATTTAAAATTTATTAGATAGATAATTCTTGAACCTTTTCATCGGTCTATAAATCTCTCCTACTCCTTTCCGTCTTGAAGTTATGGCTCAGCAAAATCAAAATTTCGGATTTTTGGCTCGATTTTTTTTTATTTAACTACTATTTTTATGAAAAAACTCGTCATCAACACCAATTTTTCATACTGGATTTATTGCTTAAAAGATTCATTTTAAAATGACCTATCACACTCCGTACCCAAAATGTAATCGTTTCTGCGTTTTTTGCACTTTTTCTTAAATATATCCAGGGAAAATGGCTCAAAAAGTTCAATTAGTGCCAGAAAGTGGGCCATTATCGTTTGGGACTGAGCTACAGTTTCGGTTATAATTCCGTAAAACTGAATCCGTATTTAGAGTACAGCTTTTTGGAAAATAGTTTACTAAATCGGTTTGTGTTTACAACAGGAGAGAAAAAGATGGAGAACTTCACCGAAAAGTGTATCTCATACAGGGTTTTCCTGGTGAGAAGGTCCAAGGCAAGTAGCTGATTGACAAACAATAAATTGTATAGCGGGGGAGGACAATTTCAGAAAACACCCTATTTCTTAATAACCAGTCAAGTGCGTGTCGGACTCGCGCACGAAGATTTCCGTACCATCGTACAAAATTTAACACTATGTACTTTTAATTTATTTTTTGAAATGAGAGTAGGCGTCATGTGAAAAAATAATGCCATCATTTGAAAAAATAATAATAATGCTGTCATTTGAAAAAAAAGTGCCTACTTATGATAATAATAATGAATGAGAATAAAACGAGGAAAAAAAACGCCGAAAAAATCAAAAGGTGGCCCCCTTTAATTTTATTTTATTTTTATAATTTCTCGTTATATCGCCAATACATAAACACAGTCTGTGAAAATTTCAACTGTCTACCTATTACGGATCATGAGATACAACCTGGTGACGGACGGACGGACAGCGAAGTCTTAGTAATAGGGTCCCCGTTGTTACCTTTTGGGTACAGAACCCTAAAAATGACGAAATGTATTTAGGTCATAATGAAATTAGACGATTTTTATACCCTAGACAAAATCTATTGAGTATAGGGTATACTAAGTTTGTCATTCCGTTTGTAACGCACAGAAATAATGATGGTAGAGCAACATGGATTGAATAGCCATGCATAATATTCAAAGTTATTTTGATTTTTGCATGTCCGTCTATCCGTGTGTCCATCCGTCCGTCTGGCTGTCTGTGCGCACGATAACTCGAAAACGCGTATACTTAGAGAGCTGAAACGGACTTAAAAAAAAAAGTACAACTAAGTTCGAAAATGAGACAAATCGGGGAACTCCTTCGTGAGTTTGCCATACAAAAATTTCGTTTTCCAGTATATATTTAGGCACTGTCTGAGAATGCGTTGATATAGAGAGCTAAAATTTGGCACATGGTGTTTTCATACTAGTAATAGTAAATAAAATTTCAAAAACGGACTAAATCGGGGAACCCCTTCTTGGTGTTGGCATACAAAAATTTAGGATTTTTACGTATACTGTGAAAACGACCAGTCTCAGACTATTTTAATGTACCGAAAAGCTCTTCAGATTGTGAAATCCTATGAAATTGGTTATAACCATTTTTACTCTCCGACGAACCGTTTTAGAAATATATGCGAAAAACCAGTTCAAAAATCATATTTGCACAGAGATGTGACCATACAAAATTATATACGGGCATTCATCTAGGGTATCATAAGAATTGATCTTAGCTTTCTTACTTGTTTTTTTTTTCTTCTTTTAATTCTGTGTTTTCATGGAAAAATTATTTTTGCCCTGAATAGGTTAAAAGCTAATCCTTCTTTCTTTTCTCGGCTACAGTTAGAACATTGGTCGAATAGGTCAAATTAAAGAAGAGGGTCCACAGTTTACAGTTTTGTAAAAAAAGTAGGTTAATTTTTTCAAAAAAGGAGATCAAAATAAAAATAAAAGGTAAAGAAATCAGAAATTTTTATTTTATACCACCATAACTCTGGAGGAAAGAGGAGAGACTTGAAGTTCTTCATACTATGAGGTTCTACCGGTGACCATATACCTTGTACTTTTTCATATTCGGGGTGTCTTTTGAAAAACTAGCATAGAATCGTAATCACCCTGTAGCTCCGAAACGGTTGAGATGGTCTCCCTTTGCCATTCAATTTATTGTTTGCCCAGGTAAGTACTAGAGCTGTTGATTTTCGAAGCTCCGAAGCTTCGAAGGTGAGGGAAGTATGTAAAATGTAGGGAAAAGTACCCGAAAAGTTTTCTTGCAACTTCATTAATAACAAGAAGAAGAAGTGTGGAATGATATCTGAGAATCGAGTTTAGTTTATACATAGTTTTAGTGAAATTGGCACTTTGACACGTGAATTTGATTTAGATTTTAGTGAAGAGGTTGTAGAAACGAAAGACTGTCATGAAAAAAATGTAGCGCATGGTTTTTGAGAAATATATAGACAGGCTTCTTTATATGCATGTATAAACTGGGCACAGTTGAGTTGCACCAGAGCTTCAGCCTGGATGACCAGGGTTTCCAGTTGTAAGTCTACCATCACCAAATCTCAATGTACCAACGAGTACATATATTTAACAAATTTGTCTCACAATTTTTAAAATATCCGGATTTTGACATTTATGTGTTTGTCGTTTCTGAATTTTGCCAGTTCTGAATTCTGTACCTTCAGAATTTTCTCATTTTCGATTTTTTTTTTAATTTTTCTGGATTTTGTCATGTTCCCTTTATACATGGAGAGTTGACGACCAAAATACTTACTTCATTTCGTAAACAATATTTTCCATCTTATAATACTCTCTTAACATCGTTAATAACTTGTTTTGAAGTCTGCCTGGCTTCTAATGGTGGAGGGTGCGCGCGTGATGTCCTCGAAGGCCTTAAAAAAACCGCTAAACTTACGTGATTTCATAAAGGCTGATTTTTGGAGTGGCAGGTGAGAATTATATTTCATTATCAATGGTAAAAATGGCAGACACATTGCATGGTGGGAAAGTGGTGGAAGACGACAACAAAGACTCGGAAAAATGTGTATAACTTACGTCATACCACAAAAAATCGAGAACGCTTCCACTTAGAGTGCAGAAATCTTGCACATGGACTTTGTAGAAAAAAAGTAAATTTAGTTTCGAAAATGGGACTAATTGGGTAACTCCTTTGTAGGGTTTCCATAGAAAAATTTCGTTTTTCATTATATATTATTATAACGCGCGTACACGTAGATGGTTGAAATTTGGCACAAAGTGTTTTCATAGCAATGGTAAATACTAGTTCTAATATATACTAAATGGCGAAACCTTTTCTTGGTGCTGCCATACAAAAATGTGGTTTTTCACTATACCTTCTTTCCACTTTATGACTCCCATCAAATTTGAGACTTGACCAGTATAAGTAGTTATTATACTACTGGATTTTGCATCTCGCCTAAAAAGATATTAAAAATATCACTGAATCTAATTGCATATTTCTTAACGTTTTACACCCCATAATATATATAATCGTGGCGAAAAACAACTTTATTTTATTTAATATTTGATAAGATTATAAAATTACAAAACTGAGCGAAAGCTAGTGACATGGGTGCAAATTATGATACAAAGATTAACAAGGTTTGGCTGAATTATCTGTCTTATTTGACGACAATTGTCACAAATTTGTTCGTCTCAATTTCAATCGTCCGTATCAAAGTGAAACAAATGTCCATTTGGAAATTTTTTTGCTTTCCCATTAGCACATACCTACATAATTACTTTTCCCAAAGTAATTTAAAGGAAGAAACTAATGTTTTATGAAATATTTAAATATATTCAAAATGTATTTCAGTCAATAAAATGCGAAAAACTCAAAACAAATTCGCTCGAAATGACATTGTTACTAATGATGTAGCAACACAAAAAATTCATCTCAAATCGGCAATACCTTGTTATCTTTGTATCATGGGTACAAATTACACATCTAAGGAAATAATCCCTGAGCAGCTATCACTGATCGCTCATACGAGCACATTATTACTTACATGTTGCTTTATTTTTATTTAGGATTTGGAAAAAGTAAAAAAATTTACCAGAAAAAGGGTAAAAATTGGGATAAAAATTGCAATAGATATAATATTAAAATATTATTACTAGCTTAAGTTGCCCGTTCTTAAAATGGGATTCTTTCTTGATGGCATTTTTTTTTATATTTTTTTATATTTTTTATTTAATTTTTTTTTCATTAAAAACAGTGCCCCATTTGTTATTATTATTATTACTTCTTTCTTAGCATGACATATACTCTCTTTACACATCTATTACATTATGTAAATATTCAAGCCTTGGTAGTCTATATAATCATGATAATTATTCAGTATTCACTTAATTAATATTCATAACAAATTCTGTACAATTTTTTTTATAAAAATTCCATCTTGTTTCATTTTTTATATCACTAGGAAGCTCATTGAAGAGTAGAAAGCCTCTATATATCAGTAAGTTCTGACCAGCTCGTGTGTTACATCTCGGCAGTCTTATATCATTGTTTCTTCTTAGTTGATATGGTTGGACATACCCCACATATTGTATGTATAAGTTCATTTAGGTATCTCGATAGTTTTTGATTCTTCACTTTGTAAATAAATAGAAGCATATTCAGCTGCACTCTCTGTCGGACATTCAACCAGTTTAAAGCATCAAGCATACATTGTATTGGTGTATATCTGTTGCATCTTAAGAATATCCTCATTGCTTTATTCTGTAGCTTTTGTAAACG
>CAWVNZ010000220.1:0-46661 GCA_963930735.1 Dioctria linearis
CCTTTTCTACAGTAAATTTTTCAAAAAATAATTTTTTACTGTCGCAAATTTTAATTACGCCAGGGATTGCCTTTTCTATAGTAAATTATTCAAAAAATAATTTTTTACTGTCGCAAATTTTAAATCCGCCAGGGATAGCCTTTTCTATAATAAATTATTCAAAAAACTACTTTTTTACTGTCGCAAATTTTAATTGCGCCAGGGATTGCCTTTTCTACAGTAAATTTTTCAAAAAATAATTTTTTACTGTCGAAAATTTTAATTGCGCAGGGATTGCCTTTTCTATTGTAAATTTTGCAAAAAATAATTTTTTACTGTCGCAAATTTTAAATACGCCAGGGATTGCCTTTCTATAGTAAATTTTACAAAAAATAATTTTATACTGTCGCAAATTTTAATTACGCCAGGGATTGCCTTTTCTATAGTAAATTTTTTCGAAATTTAATTTTATACTGTCGCAAATTTTAATTACGCCAGGGATTGCCTTTTCAATAAAAAATTATTCAAAAAATAATTTTTTACTGTCGCAAATTTTAATTGCGCCAGGGATTGCCTTTTCTACAGTAAATTATTCAAAAACTAATTTTTTACTGTCGCAAATTTTAATTGCCCCAGGTATTGCCTTTTCTATAGTAAATTTTGCAAAAAATAATTTTTACCTGTCGCAAATTTTAAATACGCCAGGGATTGCCTTTTCTATAGTAAATTATACAAAAAATAATTTTATACTGTCGCAAATTTTAATTACGCCAGGGATTGCCTTTTCTATAGTAATTTTTTCAAAATTTAATTTTGTACTGGCGCAAATTTTAATTGCGCCAGGGATTGCCTTTTCTACAGTAAATTTTACAAAAAATAATTTTATACTTTCGCAAATTTTAATTACACCAGGGATTGCCTTTTCTATAGTAAATTATTCAAAAAATAATTTTTTACTGTCGCAAATTTTAATTGCTCCAGGGATTGCCTTTTCTACAGTAAATTTTTCAAAAAATAATTTTTTACTGTCGCAAATTTTAATTGCGCCATGGATTGCCTTTTCTACAGTAAATTTTTCAAAAAATAATTTTTTACTTTCGCAAATTTTAATTGCGCAGGGATTGCCTTTTCTATTGTAAATTTTGCAAAAAATAATTTTTTACTGTCGCAAATTTTAAATACGCCAGGGATTGCCTTTCTATAGTAAATTTTACAAAAAATAATTTTATACTGTCGCAAATTTTAATTACGCCAGGGATTGCCTTTTCTATAGTAAATTTTTCAAAATTTAATTTTATACTGTCGCAACTTTTAATTGCGCCAGGGATTGCCTTTTCTATAGTAAATTTTCCAAAAAATAATTTTATACTGTCGCAAATTTTAATTGCGCCAGGGATTGCCTTTTCTATAGTAAATTTTTCAAAATTTAATTTTATACTGTCGCAAATTTTAATTGCGGGATTGCCTTTTCTATAGTAAATTTTACAAAAACTAATTTTATACTGTCGCAAATTTTAATTACGCCAGGGATTGCCTTTTCTATAGTAAATTATTCAAAAAATATTTTTTTACTGTCGCAAATTTTAATTGCGCCAGGGATTGCCTTTTCTACAGTAAATTTTTCAAAAAATAATTTTTTACTGTCGCAAATTTTAACTGCGCCAGGGATTGCCTTTTCTACAGTAAATTTTGCAAAAAATAATTTTTTACTGTCGCAAATTTTAATTACGCCAGCGATTGCCTTTTCTATAGTAAATTTTACAAAAAATAATTTTATACTGACTGTCGCAAATTTCAATTACGCCAGGGATTGCCTTTTCTATAGTAAATTTTTCAAAATTTAATTTTATATTGTCGCAAATTTTAATTGTGCCAGGGATTGCCTTTTGTACAGTAAATTTTACAAAAAATAATTTTATACTGTCGCAAATTTTAATTGCGCCTGGGATTGCCTTTTGTACAGTAAATTTTACAAAAAATAATTTTATACTGTCGCAAATTTTAATTACGCCAGGGATTGCCTTTTCTACAGTAACTTTTTCAAAAAAAATTTTTTACTGTCGCAAATTTTAATTACGCCAGGGATTGCCTTTTCTATAGTAAATTTTACAGAAAATAATTTTATACTGTCGCAAATTTTAATTGCGCCAGGGATTGCCTTTTCTATAGTAAATTTTTCAAAATTTAATTTTATACTGTCGCAAATTTTAATTGCGCCAGGGATTGCCTTTTGTACAGTAAATTTTACAAAAAATAATTTTATACTGTCGCAAATTTTAATTACGCCAGGGATTGCCTTCTCTATAGTAAATTATAAAAAAAATAATTTTTTACTGTCGCAAATTTTAAAACCGCCAGGGATTGCCTTTTCTATAGTAAATTATTCAAAAACTAATTTTTTACTCTCGCAAATTTTAATTGCGCCAGGGATTGCCTTTTCTATAGTAAATTTTCCAAAAAATAATTTTATACTGTCGCAAATTTTAATTGCGCCAGGGATTGCCTTTTCTATAGTAAATTTTTCAAAATTTAATTTTATACTGTCGCAAATTTTAATTGCGCCAGGGATTGCCTTTTCTATAGTAAATTTTACAAAAAATAATTTTATACTGTCGCAAATTTTAATTACGCCAGGGATTGAATTTTCTATAGTAAATTATTCAAAAAATATTTTTTTACTGTCGCAAATTTTAATTATGCCAGGGATTGCCTTTTCTACAGTAAATTTTTCAAAAAATAATTTTTTACTGTCGCAAATTTTAATTGCGCCAGGGATTGCCTTTTCTACAGTAAATTTGGCAAAAAATAATTTTTTTACTGTCGCAAATTTTAATTGCGCCAGGGATTGCCTTTTCTATAGTAAATTTTTCAAAATTTAATTTTATACTGTCGCAAATTTTAATTGCGCCAGGGATTGCCTTTTGTACAGTAAATTTACAAAAAATAATTTTATACTGTCGCAAATTTTAATTACGCCAGGGATTGCCTTCTCTATAGTAAATTATTCAAAAAATAATTTTTTACTGTCGCAAATTTTAAAACCGCCAGGGATTGCCTTTTCTATAGTAAATTATTCAAAAACTAATTTTTTACTCTCGCAAATTTTAATTGCGCCAGGGATTGCCTTTTCTATAGTAAATTTTCCAAAAAATAATTTTATACTGTCGCAAATTTTAATTGCGCCAGGGATTGCCTTTTCTATAGTAAATTTTTCAAAATTTAATTTTATACTGTCGCAAATTTTAATTGCGCCAGGGATTGCCTTTTCTATAGTAAATTTTACAAAAAATAATTTTGTACTGTCGCAAATTTTAATTACGCCAGGGATTGAATTTTCTATAGTAAATTATTCAAAAAATATTTTTTTACTGTCGCAAATTTTAATAACGCCAGGGATTGCCTTTTCTACAGTAAATTTTTCAAAAAATAATTTTTTTACTGTCGCAAATTTTAATTGCGCCAGGGATTGCCTTTTCTACAGTAAATTTTGCAAAAAATAATTTTTTACTGTCGCAATTTTAAATACGCCAGCGATTGCCTTTTCTATAGTAAATTTTACAAAAAATAATTTTATACTGGCTGTCGCAAATTTTAATTACGCCAGGGATTGCCTTTTCTATAGTAAATTTTTCAAAATTTAATTTTATTTTGTCGCAAATTTTAATTGCGCCAGGGATTGCCTTTTGTACAGTAAATTTTACAAAAAATAATTTTATACTGTCGCAAATTTTAATTACGCCAGGGATTGCCTTTTCTACAGTAACTTTTTCAAAAAATAATTTTTTACTGTCGCAAATTTTAATTACGCCAGGGATTGCCTTTTCTATAGTAAATTTTACAAAAAATAATTTTAAACTGTCGCAAATTTTAATTACGCCAGGGATTGCCTTCTCTATAGTAAATTATTCAAAAAATAATTTTTTACTGTCGCAAATTTTAAAACCGCCAGGGATTGCCTTTTCTATAGTAAATTATTCAAAAACTAATTTTTTACTCTCGCAAATTTTAATTGCGCCAGGGATTGCCTTTTCTATAGTAAATTTTCCAAAAAATAATTTTATACTGTCGCAAATTTTAATTGCGCCAGGGATTGCCTTTTCTATAGTAAATTTTTCAAAATTTAATTTTATACTGTCGCAAATTTTAATTGCGCCAGGGATTGCCTTTTCTATAGTAAATTATTCAAAAACTAATTTTTTACTCTCGCAAATTTTAATTGCGCCAGGGATTGCCTTTTCTATAGTAAATTTTCCAAAAAATAATTTTATACTGTCGCAAATTTTAATTGCGCCAGGGATTGCCTTTTCTATAGTAAATTTTTCAAAATTTAATTTTATACTGTCGCAAATTTTAATTGCGCCAGGGATTGCCTTTTCTATAGTAAATTTTACAAAAAATAATTTTATACTGTCGCAAATTTTAATTACGCCAGGGATTGAATTTTCTTTAGTAAATTATTCAAAAAATATTTTTTTACTGTCGCAAATTTTAATTACGCCAGGGATTGCCTTTTCTACAGTAAATTTTTCAAAAAATAATTTTTTACTGTCGCAAATTTTAATTGCGCCAGGGATTGCCTTTTCTACAGTAAATTTTGCAAAAAATAATTTTTTACTGTCGCAATTTTAAATACGCCAGCGATTGCCTTTTCTATAGTAAATTTTACAAAAAATAATTTTATACTGACTGTCGCAAATTTTAATTACGCCAGGGATTGCCTTTTCTATAGTAAATTTTTCAAAATTTAATTTTATTTTGTCGCAAATTTTAATTGCGCCAGGAATTGCCTTTTCTACAGTAAATTTTGCAAAAAATAATTTTTTACTGTCCCAATTTTAAATACGCCAGCGATTGCCTTTTCTATAGTAAATTTTACAAAAAATAATTTTATACTGACTGTCGCAAATTTTGATTACGCCAGGGATTGCCTTTTCTATAGTAAATTTTTCAAAATTTAATTTTATACTGTCGCAAATTTTAATTGCGCCAGGGATTGCCTTTTCTATAGTAAATTTTACAAAAAATAATTTTATACTGTCGCAAATTTTAATTACGCCAGGGATTGAATTTTCTATAGTAAATTATTCAAAAAATTATTTTTTACTGTCGCAAATTTTAAAACCGCCAGGGATTGCCTTTTCTATAGTAAATTATTCAAAAACTAATTTTTTCCTCTCGCAAATTTTAATTGCGCCAGGGATTGCCTTTTCTATAGTAAATTTTCCAAAAAATAATTTTAATACTGTCGCAAATTTTAATTGCGCCAGGGATTGCCTTTTCTATAGTAAATTTTTCAAAATTTAATTTTATACTGTCGCAAATTTTAATTGCGCCAGGATTGCCTTTTCTATAGTAAATTTTACAAAAAATAATTTTATACTATCGCAAATTTTAATTACGCCAGGGATTGAATTTTCTATAGTAAATTATTCAAAAAATATTTTTTTACTGTCGCAAATTTTAATTACGCCAGGGATTGCCTTTTCTACAGTTAATTTTTCAAAAAATAATTTTTTACTGTCGCAAATTTTAATTGCGCCAGGGATTGCCTTTTCTACAGTAAATTTTGCAAAAAATAATTTTTTACTGTCGCAATTTTAAATACGCCAGCGATTGCCTTTTCTATAGTAAATTTTACAAAAAATAATTTTATACTGACTGTCGCAAATTTTAATTACGCCAGGGATTGCCTTTTCTATAGTAAATTTTTCAAAATTTAATTTTATTTTGTCGCAAATTTTAATTGCGCCAGGGATTGCCTTTTGTACAGTAAATTTTACAAAAAATAATTTTATACTGTCGCAAATTTTAGTTACGCCAGGATTGCCTTTTCTACAGTAACTTTTTCAAAAAATAATTTTTTACTGTCGCAAATTTTAATTACGCCAGGGATTGCCTTTTCTATAGTAAATTTTACAAAAAATAATTTTATACTGTCGCAAATTTTAATTGCGCCAGGATTGCCTTTCCTATAGTAAATTTTTCAAAATTTAATTTTATACTGTCGCAAATTTTAATTGCGCCAGGGATTGCCTTTTGTACAGTAAATTTTGCAAAAAATAATTTTATACTGTCGCAAATTTTAATTACGCCAGGGATTGAATTTTCTATAGTAAATTATTCAAAAATATTTTTTTACTGTCGCAAATTTTAATTACGCCAGGGATTGCCTTTTCTATAGTAAATTTTACAAAAAATAATTTTATACTGTCGCAAATTTTAATTACGCCAGGGATTGCCTTTTCTATAGTAAATTTTTCAAAATTTAATTTTATTTTGTCGCAAATTTTAATTGCGCCAGGGATTGCCTTTTGTACAGTAAATTTTACAAAAAATAATTTTATACTGTCGCAAATTTTAATTACGCCAGGGATTGCCTTTTCTACAGTAACTTTTTCAAAAAATAATTTTATACTGTCGCAAATTTTAATTACGCCAGGGATTGAATTTTCTATAGTAAATTATTCAAAAAATATTTTTTTACTGTCGCAAATTTTAATTACGCCAGGGATTGCCTTTTCTACAGTAAATTTTTCAAAAAATAATTTTTTACTGTCGCAAATTTTAATTGCGCCAGGGATTGCCTTTTCTATAGTAAATTTTACAAAAAATAATTTTATACTGTCGCAAATTTTAATTACGCCAGGGATTGAATTTTCTATAGTAAATTATTCAAAAAATATTTTTTTACTGTCGCAAATTTTAAATCCGCCAGGGATTGCCTTTTCTACAGTAACTTTTTCAAAAAATAATTTTTTACTGTCGCAAATTTTAATTACGCCAGGGATTGCCTTTTCTATAGTAAATTTTACAAAAAATAATTTTATACTGTCGCAAATTTTAATTGCGCCAGGGATTGCCTTTTCTATAGTAAATTTTTCAAAATTTAATTTTATACTGTCGCAAATTTTAATTGCGCCAGGGATTGCCTTTTGTACAGTAAATTTTACAAAAAATAATTTTATACTGTCGCAAATTTTAATTGCGCCAGGGATTGCCTTTTCTATAGTAAATTTTCCAAAAAATAATTTTATACTGTCGCAAATTTTAATTGCGCCAGGGATTGCCTTTTCTATAGTAAATTTTTCAAAATTTAATTTTATACTGTCGCAAATATTAATTGCGCCAGGGATTGCCTTTTCTATAGTAAATTTTACAAAAAATAATTTTATACTGTCGCAAATTTTAATTACGCCAGGGATTGAATTTTCTATAGTAAATTATTCAAAAAATATTTTTTTACTGTCGCAAATTTTAATTACTCCAGGGATTGCCTTTTCTACAGTAAATTTTCAAAAAATAATTTTTTACTGTCGCAAATTTTAATTGCGCCAGGGATTGCCTTTTCTACAGTAAATTTTGCAAAAAATAATTTTTTACTGTCGCAATTTTAAATACGCCAGCGATTGCCTTTTCTATAGTAAATTTTACAAAAAATAATTTTATACTGACTGTCGCAAATTTTAATTACGCCAGGGATTGCCTTTTCTATAGTAAATTTTTCAAAATTTAATTTTATACTGTCGCAAATTTTAATTGCGCCAGGGATTGCCTTTTATATAGTAAATTTTACAAAAAATAATTTTATACTGTCGCAAATTTTAATTACGCCAGGGATTGAATTTTCTATAGTAAATTATTCAAAAAATATTTTTTTACTGTCGCAAATTTTAATTACGCCAGGGATTGCCTTTTCTACAGTAAATTTTTCAAAAAATAATTTTTTACTGTCGCAAATTTTAATTGCGCCAGGGATTGCCTTTTCTACAGTAAATTTTGCAAAAAATAATTTTTTACTGTCGCAATTTTAAATACGCCAGCGATTGCCTTTTCTGTAGTAAATTTTACAAAAAATAATTTTATACTGACTGTCGCAAATTTTAATTACGCCAGGGATTGCCTTTTCTATAGTAAATTTTTCAAAATTTAATTTTATTTTGTCGCAAATTTTAATTGCGCCAGGGATTGCCTTTTGTACAGTAAATTTTACAAAAAATAATTTTATACTGTCGCAAATTTTAATTACGCCAGGGATTGCCTTTTCTACAGTATGTTTTTCAAAAAATAATTTTTTTACTGTCGCAAATTTTAATTACGCCAGGGATTGCCTTTTCTATAGTAAATTTTACAAAAAATAATTTTATACTGTCGCAAATTTTAATTGCGCCAGGGATTGCCTTTTCTATAGTAAATTTTTCAAAATTTAATTTTATACTGTCGCAAATTTTAATTGCGCCAGGGATTGCCTTTTGTACAGTAAATTTTACAAAAAATAATTTTATACTGTCGCAAATTTTAATTACGCCAGGGATTGCCTTTTCTATAGTAAATTATTCAAAAAATAATTTTTTACTGTCGCAAATTTTAAATCCGCCAGGGATTGCCTTTTCTACAGTAACTTTTTCAAAAAATAATTTTTTACTGTCGCAAATTTTAATTACGCCAGGGATTGCCTTTTCTATAGTAAATTTTACAAAAAATAATTTTATACTGTCGCAAATTTTAATTGCGCCAGGGATTGCCTTTTCTATAGTAAATTTTTCAAAATTTAATTTTATACTGTCGCAAATTTTAATTGCGCCAGGGATTGCCTTTTGTACAGTAAATTTTACAAAAAATAATTTTATACTGTCGCAAATTTTAATTACGCCAGGGATTGCCTTCTCTATAGTAAATTATTCAAAAATAATTTTTACTGTCGCAAATTTTAAAACTGCCAGGGATTGCCTTTTCTATAGTAAATTTTACAAAAAATAATTTTATACTGTCGCAAATTTTAATTACGCCAGGGATTGAATTTTCTATAGTAAATTATTCAAAAAATATTTTTTTACTGTCGCAAATTTTAATTACGTCAGGGATTGCCTTTTCTACAGTAAATTTTTCAAAAAATAATTTTTTACTGTCGCAAATTTTAATTGCGCCAGGGATTGCCTTTTCTACAGTAAATTTTGCAAAAAATAATTTTTTACTGTCGCAATTTTAAATACGCCAGCGATTGCCTTTTCTATAGTAAATTTTACAAAAAATAATTTTATACTGACTGTCGCAAATTTTAATTACGCCAGGGATTGCCTTTTCTATAGTAAATTTTTCAAAATTTAATTTTATATTGTCGCAAATTTTAATTGCGCCAGGGATTGCCTTTTCTATAGTAAATTTTACAAAAAATAATTTTATACTGTCGCAAATTTTAATTACGCCAGGGATTGAATTTTCTATAGTAAATTATTCAAAAAATATTTTTTTACTGTCGCAAATTTTAATTACGCCAGGGATTGCCTTTTCTACAGTAAATTTTTCAAAAATAATTTTTTACTGTCGCAAATTTTAATTGCGCCAGGGATTGCCTTTTCTACAGTAAATTTTGCAAAAAATAATTTTTTACTGTCGCAATTTTAAATACGCCAGCGATTGCCTTTTCTATAGTAAATTTTACAAAAAATAATTTTATACTGACTGTCGCAAATTTTAATTACGCCAGGGATTGCCTTTTCTATAGTAAATTTTTCAAAATTTAATTTTATTTTGTCGCAAATTTTAATTGCGCCAGGGATTGCCTTTTGTACAGTAAATTTTACAAAAAATAATTTTATACTGTCGCAAATTTTAATTACGCCAGGGATTGCCTTTTCTACAGTAACTTTTTCAAAAAATAATTTTTTACTGTCGCAAATTTTAATTACGCCAGGGATTGCCTTTTCTATAGTAAATTTTACAAAAAATAATTTTATACTGTCGCAAATTTTAATTGCGCCAGGGATTGCCTTTTCTATAGTAAATTTTTCAAAATTTAATTTTATACGGTCGCAAATTTTAATTGCGCCAGGGATTGCCTTTTGTACAGTAAATTTTACAAAAAATAATTTTATACTGTCGCAAATTTTAATTACGCCAGGGATTGCCTTCTCTATAGTAAATTATTCAAAAAATAATTTTTTACTGTCGCAAATTTTAAAACCGCCAGGGATTGCCTTTTCTATAGTAAATTATTCAAAAACTAATTTTTTACTCTCGCAAATTTTAATTGCGCCAGGGATTGCCTTTTCTATAGTAAATTTTCCAAAAAATAATTTTATACTGTCGCAAATTTTAATTGCGCCAGGGATTGCCTTTTCTACAGTAAATTTTGCAAAAAATAATTTTTTACTGTCGCAATTTTAAATACGCCAGCGATTGCCTTTTCTATAGTAAATTTTACAAAAAATAATTTTATACTGACTGTCGCAAATTTTAATTACGCCAGGGATTGCCTTTTCTATAGTAAATTTTTCAAAATTTAATTTTATACTGTCGCAAATTTTAATTGCGCCAGGGATTGCCTTTTATATAGTAAATTTTACAAAAAATAATTTTATACTGTCGCAAATTTTAATTACGCCAGGGATTGAATTTTCTATAGTAAATTATTCAAAAAATATTTTTTTACTGTCGCAAATTTTAATTACTCCAGGGGTTGCCTTTTCTACAGTAAATTTTTCAAAAAATAATTTTTTACTGTCGCAAATTTTAATTGCGCCAGGGATTGCCTTTTCTACAGTAAATTTTGCAAAAAATAATTTTTTACTGTCGCAATTTTAAATACGCCAGCGATTGCCTTTTCTATAGTAAATTTTACAAAAAATAATTTTATACTGACTGTCGCAAATTTTAATTACGCCAGGGATTGCCTTTTCTATAGTAAATTTTTCAAAATTTAATTTTATACTGTCGCAAATTTTAATTGCGCCAGGGATTGCCTTTTATATAGTAAATTTTACAAAAAATAATTTTATACTGTCGCAAATTTTAATTACGCCAGGGATTGAATTTTCTATAGTAAATTATTCAAAAAATATTTTTTTACTGTCGCAAATTTTAATTACGCCAGGGATTGCCTTTTCTACAGTAAATTTTTCAAAAAATAATTTTTTACTGTCGCAAATTTTAATTGCGCCAGGGATTGCCTTTTCTACAGTAAATTTTGCAAAAAATAATTTTTTACTGTCGCAATTTTAAATACGCCAGCGATTGCCTTTTCTGTAGTAAATTTTACAAAAAATAATTTTATACTGACTGTCGCAAATTTTAATTACGCCAGGGATTGCCTTTTCTATAGTAAATTTTTCAAAATTTAATTTTATTTTGTCGCAAATTTTAATTGCGCCAGGGATTGCCTTTTGTACAGTAAATTTTACAAAAAATAATTTTATACTGTCGCAAATTTTAATTACGCCAGGGATTGCCTTTTCTACAGTAACTTTTTCAAAAAATAATTTTTTACTGTCGCAAATTTTAATTACGCCAGGGATTGCCTTTTCTATAGTAAATTTTACAAAAAATAATTTTATACTGTCGCAAATTTTAATTGCGCCAGGGATTGCCTTTTCTATAGTAAATTTTTCAAAATTTAATTTTATACTGTCGCAAATTTTAATTGCGCCAGGGATTGCCTTTTGTACAGTAAATTTTACAAAAAATAATTTTATACTGTCGCAAATTTTAATTACGCCAGGGATTGCCTATTCTATAGTAAATTATTCAAAAAATAATTTTTTACTGTCGCAAATTTTAAATCCGCCAGGGATTGCCTTTTCTACAGTAACTTTTTCAAAAAATAATTTTTTACTGTCGCAAATTTTAATTACGCCAGGGATTGCCTTTTCTATAGTAAATTTTACAAAAAATAATTTTATACTGTCGCAAATTTTAATTGCGCCAGGGATTGCCTTTTCTATAGTAAATTTTTCAAAATTTAATTTTATACTGTCGCAAATTTTAATTGCGCCAGGGATTGCCTTTTGTACAGTAAATTTTACAAAAAATAATTTTATACTGTCGCAAATTTTAATTACGCCAGGGATTGCCTTCTCTATAGTAAATTATTCAAAAAATAATTTTTTACTGTCGCAAATTTTAAAACTGCCAGGGATTGCCTTTTCTATAGTAAATTTTACAAAAAATAAATTTATACTGTCGCAAATTTTAATTACGCCAGGGATTGAATTTTCTATAGTAAATTATTCAAAAAATATTTTTTTACTGTCGCAAATTTTAATTACGTCAGGGATTGCCTTTTCTACAGTAAATTTTTCAAAAAATAATTTTTTACTGTCGCAAATTTTAATTGCGCCAGGGATTGCCTTTTCTACAGTAAATTTTGCAAAAAATAATTTTTTACTGTCGCAATTTTAAATACGCCAGCGATTGCCTTTTCTATAGTAAATTTTACAAAAAATAATTTTATACTGACTGTCGCAAATTTTAATTACGCCAGGGATTGCCTTTTCTATAGTAAATTTTTCAAAATTTAATTTTATACTGTCGCAAATTTTAATTGCGCCAGGGATTGCCTTTTCTATAGTAAATTTTACAAAAAATAATTTTATACTGTCGCAAATTTTAATTACGCCAGGGATTGAATTTTCTATAGTAAATTATTCAAAAAATATTTTTTTACTGTCGCAAATTTTAATTACGCCAGGGATTGCCTTTTCTACAGTAAATTTTTCAAAAAATAATTTTTTACTGTCGCAAATTTTAATTGCGCCAGGGATTGCCTTTTCTACAGTAAATTTTGCAAAAAATAATTTTTTACTGTCGCAATTTTAAATACGCCAGCGATTGCCTTTTCTATAGTAAATTTTACAAAAAATAATTTTATACTGACTGTCGCAAATTTTAATTACGCCAGGGATTGCCTTTTCTATAGTAAATTTTTCAAATTTAATTTTATTTTGTCGCAAATTTTAATTGCGCCAGGGATTGCCTTTTGTACAGTAAATTTTACAAAAAATAATTTTATACTGTCGCAAATTTTAATTACGCCAGGGATTGCCTTTTCTACAGTAACTTTTTCAAAAAATAATTTTTTACTGTCGCAAATTTTAATTACGCCAGGGATTGCCTTTTCTATAGTAAATTTTACAAAAAATAATTTTATACTGTCGCAAATTTTAATTGCGCCAGGGATTGCCTTTTCTATAGTAAATTTTTCAAAATTTAATTTTATACGGTCGCAAATTTTAATTGCGCCAGGGATTGCCTTTTGTACAGTAAATTTTACAAAAAATAATTTTATACTGTCGCAAATTTTAATTACGCCAGGGATTGCCTTCTCTATAGTAAATTATTCAAAAAATAATTTTTTACTGTCGCAAATTTTAAAACCGCCAGGGATTGCCTTTTCTATAGTAAATTATTCAAAAACTAATTTTTTACTCTCGCAAATTTTAATTGCGCCAGGGATTGCCTTTTCTATAGTAAATTTTCCAAAAAATAATTTTATACTGTCGCAAATTTTAATTGCGCCAGGGATTGCCTTTTCTATAGTAAATTTTTCAAAATTTAATTTTATACTGTCGCAAATTTTAATTGCGCCAGGGATTGCCTTTTCTATAGTAAATTTTACAAAAAATAATTTTATACTGTCGCAAATTTTAATTACGCCAGGGATTGAATTTTCTATAGTAAATTATTCAAAAAATATTTTTTTACTGTCGCAAATTTTAATTACGCCAGGGATTGCCTTTTCTACAGTAAATTTTTCAAAAAATAATTTTTTACTGTCGCAAATTTTAATTGCGCCAGGGATTGCCTTTTCTACAGTAAATTTTGCAAAAAATAATTTTTTACTGTCGCAATTTTAAATACGCCAGCGATTGCCTTTTCTATAGTAAATTTTACAAAAAATAATTTTATACTGACTGTCGCAAATTTTAATTACGCCAGGGATTGCCTTTTCTATAGTAAATTTTTCAAAATTTAATTTTATTTTGTCGCAAATTTTAATTGCGCCAGGGATTGCCTTTTGTACAGTAAATTTTACAAAAAATAATTTTATACTGTCGCAAATTTTAATTACGCCAGGGATTGCCTTTTCTACAGTAACTTTTTCAAAAAATAATTTTTTACTGTCGCAAATTTTAATTACGCCAGGGATTGCCTTTTCTATAGTAAATTTTACAAAAAATAATTTTATACTGTCGCAAATTTTAATTGCGCCAGGGATTGCCTTTTCTATAGTAAATTTTTCAAAATTTAATTTTATACTGTCGCAAATTTTAATTGCGCCAGGGATTGCCTTTTGTACAGTAAATTTTACAAAAAATAGTTTTATACTGTCGCAAATTTTAATTACGCCAGGGATTGCCTTTTCTATAGTAAATTATTCAAAAAATAATTTTTTACTGTCGCAAATTTTAAATCCGCCAGGGATTGCCTTTTCTATAGTAAATTATTCAAAAACTAATATTTTACTCTCGCAAATTTTAATTGCGCCAGGGATTGCCTTTTCTATAGTAAATTTTACAAAAAATAATTTTATACTGTCGCAAATTTTAATTGCGCCAGGGATTGCCTTTTCTATAGTAAATTTTTCAAAATTTAATTTTATATTGTCGCAAATTTTAATTGAGCCAGGGATTGCCTTTTGTACAGTAAATTTTATAAAAAATAATTTTATACTGTCGCAAATTTTAATTACGCCAGGGATTGCCTTTTCTATAGTAAATTATTCAAAAAATAATTTTTTACTGTCGCAAATTTAAAATCCGCCAGGTATTGCCTTTTCTATAGTAAATTATTCAAAAACTAATTTTTTACTCTCGCAAATTTTAATTGCGCCAGGGATTGCCTTTTCTACAGTAAATTTTTCAAAAAATAATTTTTTTACTGTCGCAAATTTTAATTGCGCCAGGATTGCCTTTTCTATAGTAAATTTTGCAAAAAATAATTTTTTACTGTCGCAAATTTTAAATACGCCAGGGATTGCCTTTCTATAGTAAATTTTACAAAAAATAATTTTATACTGTCGCAAATTTTAATTACGCCAGGGATTGCCTTTTCTATAGTAAATTTTTCAAAATTTAATTTTATAGTGTCGCAAATTTTAATTGCGCCAGGGATTGCCTTTTCTATAGTAAATTTTACAAAAAATAATTTTATACTCTCGCAAATTTTAATTGCGCCAGGGATTGCCTTTTCTATAGTAAATTTTTCAAAATTTAATTTTATACTGTCGCAAATTTTAATTGCGCCAGGGATTGCCTTTTCTATAGTAAATTTTACAAAAAATAATTTTATACTGTCGCAAATTTTAATTACGCCAGGGATTGCCTTTTCTATAGTAAATTATTCAAAAAATAATTTTTTACTGTCGCAAATTTTAATTGCGCCAGGGATTGCCTCTTCTACAGTAAATTTTTCAAAAAATAATTTTTTACTGTCGCAAATTTTAATTGCTCCAGGGATTGCCTTTTCTATAGTAAATTTTGCAAAAATAATTTTTTACTGTCGCAAATTTTAAATACGCCAGCGATTGCCTTTTCTATAGTAAATTTTCAAAAAATAATTTTATACTGTCGCAAATTTTAATTACGCCAGGGATTGCCTTTTCTATAGTAAATTTTTCAAAATTTAATTTTATACTGTCGCAAATTTTAATTGCGCCAGGGATTGCCTTTTGTACAGTAAATTTTACAAAAAATAATTTTATACTGTCGCAAATTTTAATTACGCCAGGGATTGCCTTTTCTACAGTAACTTTTTCAAAAAATAATTTTTTACTGTCGCAAATTTTAATTGCGCCAAGGATTGCCTTTTCTATAGTAAATTTTACACAAAATAATTTTATACTGTCGCAAATTTTAATTGCGCCAGGGATTGTCTTTTCTATAGTAAATTTTTCAGAATTTAATTTTATACTGTCCAAATTTTAATTGCGCCAGGGATTGCCTTTTGTACAGTAAATTTTACAAAAAATAATTTTATACTGTCGCAAATTTTAATTACGCCAGGGATTGCCATTTCTATAGTAAATTTTCCAAAAAATAATTTTATAATCTCGCAAATTTTAATTGCGCCAGGGATTGCCTTTTGTACAGTAAATTTTCCAAAAAATAATTTTATACTGTCGCAAATTTTAATTACGCCAGGGATTGCGTTTTCTATAGTAAATTTTGCAAAAAATAATTTTTTACTGTCGCAAATTTTAAATACGCCAGCGATTGCCTTTTCTATAGTAAATTTTCAAAAAATAATTTTATGCTGTCGCAAATTTTAATTACGCCAGGGATTGCCTTTTCTATAGTAAATTTTTCAAAATTTAATTTTATACTGTCGCAAATTTTAATTGCGCCAGGGATTGCCTTTTCTATAGTAAATTTTACAAAAAATAATTTTATACTGTCGCAAATTTTAATTACGCCAGGGATTGCCTTTTCTATAGTAAATTATTCAAAAAATAATTTTTTACTGTCGCAAATTTTAATTGCGCCAGGGATTGCCTCTTCTACAGTAAATTTTTCAAAAAATAATTTTTTACTGTCGCAAATTTTAATTGCTCCAGGGATTGCCTTTTCTATAGTAAATTTTGCAAAAAATAATTTTTTACTGTCGCAAATTTTAAATACGCCAGCGATTGCCTTTTCTATAGTATATTTTCAAAAAATAATTTTATACTGTCGCAAATTTTAATTACGCCAGGGATTGCCTTTTCTATAGTAAATTTTTCAAAATTTAATTTTATACTGTCGCAAATTTTAATTGCGCCAGGGATTGCCTTTTGTACAGTAAATTTTACAAAAAATAATTTTATACTGTCGCAAATTTTAATTACGCCAGGGATTGCCTTTTCTACAGTAACTTTTTCAAAAAATAATTTTTTACTGTCGCAAATTTTAATTGCGCCAAGGATTGCCTTTTCTATAGTAAATTTTACACAAAATAATTTTATACTGTCGCAAATTTTAATTGCGCCAGGGATTGTCTTTTCTATAGTAAATTTTTCAAAATTTAATTTTATACTGTCCAAATTTTAATTGCGCCAGGGATTGCCTTTTGTACAGTAAATTTTACAAAAAATAATTTTATACTGTCGCAAATTTTAATTACGCCAGGGATTGCCTTTTCTATAGTAAATTATTCAAAAAATAATTTTTTACTGTCGCAAATTTTAAATCCGCCAGGGATTGCCTTTTCTATAGTAAATTATTCAAAAACTAATTTTTTACTCTCGCAAATTTTAATTGCGCCAGGGATTGCCTTTTCTATAGTAAATTTTACAAAAAATAATTTTATACTGTCGCAAATTTTAATTGCGCCAGGGATTGCCTTTTCTATAGTAAATTTTCCAAAAAATAATTTTATACTGTCGCAAATTTTAATTACGCCAGGGATTGCGTTTTCTACAGTAAATTTTTCAAAAAATAATTTTTTACTGTCGCAAATTTTAATTACGCCAGGGATTGCGTTTTCTATAGTAAATTATTCAAAAAATAATTTTTTACTGTCGCAAATTTTAAATCCGCCAGGGATTGCCTTTTCTATAGTAAATTTTCCAAAAAATAATTTTATACTCTCGCAAATTTTAATTGCGCCAGGGATTGCCTTTTGTACAGTAAATTTTCCAAAAAATAATTTTATACTGTCGCAAATTTTAATTACGCCAGGGATTGCGTTTTCTACAGTAAATTTTTCAAAAAATAATTTTTTACTGTCGCAAATTTTAATTACGCCAGGGATTGCCTTTTCTATAGTAAATTATTCAAAAAATAATTTTTTACTGTCGCAAATTTTAAATCCGCCAGGGATTGCCTTTTCTATAGTAAATTTTGCAAAAAATAATTTTTTACTGTCGCAAATTTTAAATACGCCAGGGATTGCCTGTTCTATAGTGCGACAGTAAAAAATTAGGTTTTGAATAATTTACTATAGAAAAGGCAATCCCTGGCGTAATGAAAATTTGCGATAATAAAAAATTATTTTTTGAAAAATTTACTGTAGAAATGGCAATCCCTGGCGCAATTAAAATTTGCGACAGTAAAAAATTATTTTTTGCAAAATTTACTATAGAAAAGGCAATCCCTGGCGCAATTAAAATTTGCGACAATAGAAAATTATTTTTTGAAAAATTTACTGTAGAAAAGGCAATCCCTGGCTTAATTAAAATTTGCCACAGTAAAAAATTAGTTTTTGAATAATTTACTATAGTAAAGGCAATCCCTGGCGTAATTAAAATTTGCGACAGTAAAAAATTATTTTTTGCAAAATTTCCTATAGAACAGGCAATCCCTGGCGTATTTAAAATTTGCGACAGTATAAAATTATTTTTTGAAAAATTTACTGTAGAAAAGGCAATCCCTGGCGCAATTAAAATTTGCGACAGTAAAAAATTATTTTTTGAATAATTTACTATAGAATAGGCAATCCCTGGCGTAATTAAAATTTGCGACAGTATAAAATAATTTTTTGTAAAATTTACTGTAGAAAAGGCAATCCCTGGCGCAATTAAAATTTGCGACAGTATAAAATTAAATTTTGAAAAATTTACTGTAGAAAAGGCAATCCCTGGCGCAATTAAAATTTGCGACAGTAAAAAATTATTTTTTGCAAAATTTACTATAGAAAACGCAATCCCTGGCGCAATTAAAATTTGCGACAGTAAAAAATGATTTTTTTGAAAAATTTAATGTAGAAAAGGCAATCCCTGGCGCAAATAAAATTTGCGACAATAAAAAATTATTTTTTGAATAATTTACTATAGAAAAGGCAGTCCCTGGCGTAATTAAAATTTGCGACAGTATAAAATTATTTTTTGTAAAATTTACTGTAGAAAAGGCAATCCCTGGCGAAATTAAAATTTGCGACTGTATAAATTAAATTTCGAAAAATTTACTATAGAAAAGGCAATCCCTGGCGTAATTAAAATTTGCGACAGTATAAAATTATTTTTTGTAAAATTTACTGTAGAAAAGGCAATCCCTGGCGCAATTAAAATTTGCGACTGTATAAAATTAAATTTTGCAAAATTTCCTATAGAAAAGTCAATCCCTGGCGTATTTAAAATTTGCGACAGTATAAAATTATTGCCTTTCTATAGTAAATTTTGCAAAAAATAATTTTTTACTGTCGCAAATTTTAAATACGCCAGGGATTGCCTTTTCTATAGTAAATTTTACAAAAAATAATTTTATACTGTCGCAAATTTTAATTACGCCAGGGATTGCCTTTTCTATAGTAAATTTTTCAAAATTTAATTTTATACTGTCGCAAATTTTAATTGCGCCAGGGATTGCCTTTTCTACAGTAAATTTTACACTGTCGCAAATTTTAATTACGCCAGGGATTGCCTTTTCTATAGTAAATTATTCAAAAAATAATTTTTTACTGTCGCAAATTTTAATTGCGCCAGGGATTGCCTTTTCTACAGTAAATTTTTCAAAAAATAATTTTTTCTGTCGCAAATTTTAATTGCGCCAGGGATTGCCTTTTCTATAGTAAATTTTGCAAAAAATAATTTTTTACTGTCGCAAATTTTAAATACGCCAGGGATTGCGTTTTCTATAGTAAATTTTACAAAAAAATAATTTTATACTGTCGCAAATTTTAATTACGCCAGGGATTGCCTTTTCTATAGTAAATTTTTCAAAATTTAATTTTATACTTTCGCAAATTTTAATTGCGCCAGGGATTGCCATTTCTACAGTAAATTTTACAAAAAATAATTTTATACTGTCGCAAATTTTAATTACGCCAGGGATTGCCTTTTCTATAGTAAATTATTCAAAAAATAATTTTTTACTGTCGCAAATTTTAATTGCTCCAGGGATTGCCTTTTCTACAGTAAATTTTTCAAAAAGTAATTTTCTACTGTCGCGAATTTTAATTGCGCCAGGGATTGCCTTTTCTACAGTAAATTTTTCAAAAAATAATTTTTTACTGTCGCAAATTTTAATTACGCCAGGGATTGCCTTTTCTCTAGTAAATTATTCAAAAAATAATTTTTTACTGTCGCAAATTTTAAATCCGCCAGGGATTGCCTTTTCTATAGTAAATTATTCAAAAACTAATTTTTTACTGTCGCAAATTTTAATTGCGCCAGGGATTGCCTTTTCTACAGTAAATTTTTCAAAAACTAATTTTTTACTGTCGCAAATTTTAATTGCGCCAGGGATTGCCTTTTCTATAGTTAATTTTGCAAAAAATAATTTTTTACTGTCGCAAATTTTAAATACGCCAGGGATTGCCTTTTCTATAGTAAATTTTACAAAAAATAATTTTATACTGTCGCAAATTTTAATTACGCCAGGGATTGCCTTTTCTATAGTAAATTTTTCAAAATTTAATTTTATACTGTCGCAAATTTAATTGCGCCAGGGATTGCCTTTTCTATAGTAAATTTTACAAAAAATAATTTTATACTGTCGCAAATTTTAATTGCGCCAGGGATTGCCTTTTCTATAGTAAATTTTTCAAAATTTAATTTTAAACTGTCGCAAATTTTAATTGCACCAGGGATGGTTTTTTCTACAGTAAATTTTACAAAAAATAATTTTATACTGTCGCAAATTTTAATTACGCCAGGGATTGCATTTTCTATAGCAAATTATTCAAAAAATAATTTTTTACAGTCGCAAATTTTAATTGCGCCTGGGATTGCCTTTTCTACAGTAAATGTTTCAAAAAAAATAATTTTTTACTGTTGCAAATTTTAATTGCGCCAGGGATTGCCTTTTCTATAGTAAATTTTGCAAAAAATAATTTTTTACTGTCGCAAATTTTAAATACGCCAGGGAATGCCTTTTCTATAGTAAATTTTACAAAAAATAATTTTATACTGTCGCAAATTTTAATTACGCCAGGGATTGCCTTTTCTATAGTAAATTTTTCAAAATTTAATTTTATACTATCGCAAATTTTAATTGCGCCAGGGATTGCCTTTTCTACAGTAAATTTTACAAAAAATAATTTTATACTGTCGCAAATTTTAATTAAGCCAGGTATTGCCTTTTCTATAGTAAAATATTCAAAAAATAATTTTTTACTGTTGCAAATTTTAAATACGCCAGGGATTGCCTTTTCTATAGTAAATTTTACAAAAAATAATTTTATACTGTCACAAATTTTAATTACGCCATGGATTGCCTTTTCTACAGTAAATTTTTCAAAAAATAATTTTTACTGTCGCAAATTTTAATTACGCCAGGGATTGCCTTTTCTATAGTAAATTATTCAAAAAATAATTTTTTACTGTCGCAAATTTTAAATCCGCCAGGGATTGCCTTTTCTATAGTAAATTATTCAAAAACTATTTTTTACTGTCGCAAATTTTAATTGCGCCAGGGATGCCTTTTCTACAGTAAATATTTCAAAAAATAATTTTTTACTGTCGCAAATTTTAATTGCGCCAAGGATTGCCTTTTCTATAGTAAATTTTGCAAAAAATAATTTGTTTACTGTCGCAAATTTTAAATACGCCAGGGATTGCCTGTTCTATAGTAAATTTTACAAAAAATAATTTTATACTGTCGCAAATTTTAATTACGCCAGGGATTGCCTTTTCTATAGTAAATTTTGCAAAATTTAATTTAATACAGTCGCAAATTTTAATTGCGCCAGGGATTGCCTTTTCTACAGTAAATTTTACAAAAAATAATTTTATACTGTCGCAAATTTTAATTACGCCAGGCATTGCCTTTTCTATAGTAAATTATTCAAAAAATAATTTTTTACTGTCGCAAATTTTAATTGCGCCAGGCATTTCCTTTTCTATAGTAAAGTTTTCAAAAAATAATTTTCTACTGTCGCAAATTTTAATTGCGTCAGGGAATGCCTTTTCTATAGTAAATTTTTCAAAAATTAATTTTTTACTGTCGCAAATTTTAAATACGCCAGGGATTGCCTTTTCTATAGTAAATTTTTAAAAAAAATAATTTTTTACTATCGCAAATTTTAAATACGCCAGGCATTGCCTTTTCTATAGTAAATTTTTCACAAATTAATTTTTTGCTGTCGCAATTTTTAATTGCGCCAGGGATTGCCTTTTCTACAGTAAATTTTTCAAAAAATAATTTTTTACTGTCGCAAATGTTAATTGCGCCAGGGATTGCCTTTTCTATAGTAAATTTTACAAAAAACAATTTTATACTGCCGCAAATTTTAATTACGCCAGGGATTGCCTTTTCTATAGTAAATTATTCAAAAAATTATTTTTTACTGTCGCAAATTTTAAATCCGCCAGGGATTGCCTTTTCTATAGTAAATTATTCAAAAACTAATTTTTTACTGTCGCAAATTTTAATTGCGCCAGGGATTGCCTTTTCTACAGTAAATTTTTCAAAAAATAATTTTTTACTGTCGCAAATTTTAATTGCGCCAGGGATTGCCTTTTCTATAGTAAATTTTTCAAAATTTAATTTTATACTGTCGCAAATTTTAATTGCGCCAGGGATTGCCTTTTCTACAGTAAATTTTACAAAAAATAATTTTATACTGTCGCAAATTTTAATTACGCCAGGCATTGCCTTTTCTATAGTAAATTATTCAAAAAATAATTTTTTACTGTCGCAAATTTTAATTGCGCCAGGCATTGCCTTTTCTATAGTAAAGTTTTCAAAAAATAATTTTCTACTGTCACAAATTTTAATTGCGCCAGGGATTGCCTTTTCTATAGTAAATTTTTCAAAAATTAATTTTTTACTGTCGCAAATTTTAAATACGCCACGGATTGCCTTTTCTATAGTAAATTTTTCAAAAAAATAATTTTTTACTGTTGCAAATTTTAAATACGCCAGGCATTGCCTTTTCTATAGTAAATTTTTCACAAATTAATTTTTTGCTGTCGCAATTTTTAATTGCGCCAGGGATTGCCTTTTCTACAGTAAATTTTTCAAAAAATAATTTTTTACTGTCGCAAATGTTAATTGCGCCAGGGATTGCCTTTTCTATAGTAAATTTTACAAAAAACAATTTTATACTGCCGCAAATTTTAATTACGCCAGGGATTGCCTTTTCTATAGTAAATTATTCAAAAAATTATTTTTTACTGTCGCAAATTTTAAATCCGCCAGGGATTGCCTTTTCTATAGTAAATTATTCAAAAACTAATTTTTTACTGTCGCAAATTTTAATTGCGCCAGGGATTGCCTTTTCTACAGTAAATTTTTCAAAAAATAATTTTTTACTGTCGCAAATTTTAATTGCGCCAGGGATTGCCTTTTCTATAGTAAATTTTTCAAAATTTAATTTTATACTGTCGCAAATTTTAATTGCGCCAGGGATTGCCTTTTCTACAGTAAATTTTACAAAAAATAATTTTATACTGTCGCAAATTTTAATTACGCCAGGGATTGCCTTTTCTATAGTAAATTATTCTCAAATTAATTTTTTATTGTCGCAAATTTTAATTGCGCCAGGGATTGCCTTTTCTACAGTAAATTATTCAAAAAATAATTTTTTAATCTCGCAAATTTTAATTGCGCCAGGGATTGCCTTTTCTATAGTAAATTTTGCAAAAAATAATTTTTTACTGTCGCAAATTTTAATTACGCCAGGGATTGCCTTTTCTACAGTAAATTTTTCAAAAAATAATTTTCTACTGTCACAAATTTTAATTGCGCCAGGGATTGCCTTTTCTATAGTAAATTTTTCAAAAATTAATTTTTTACTGTCGCAAATTTTAAATACGCCAGGGATTGCCTTTTCTATAGTAAATTTTTCAAAAAAATAATTTTTTACTGTCGCAAATTTTAAATACGCCAGGCATTGCCTTTTCTATAGTAAATTTTTCACAAATTAATTTTTTGCTGTCGCAATTTTTAATTGCGCCAGGGATTGCCTTTTCTACGGTAAATTTTTCAAAAAATAATTTTTTACTGTCGCAAATGTTAATTGCGCCAGGGATTGCCTTTTCTATAGTAAATTTTACAAAAAACAATTTTATACTGCCGCAAATTTTAATTACGCCAGGGATTGCCTTTTCTATAGTAAATTATTCAAAAAATTATTTTTTACTGTCGCAAATTTTAAATCCGCCAGGGATTGCCTTTTCTATAGTAAATTATTCAAAAACTAATTTTTTACTGTCGCAAATTTTAATTGCGCCAGGGATTGCCTTTTCTACAGTAAATTTTTCAAAAAATAATTTTTTACTGTCGCAAATTTTAATTGCGCCAGGGATTGCCTTTTCTATAGTAAATTTTTCAAAATTTAATTTTATACTGTCGCAAATTTTAATTGCGCCAGGGATTGCCTTTTCTACAGTAAATTTTACAAAAAATAATTTTATACTGTCGCAAATTTTAATTACGCCAGGGATTGCCTTTTCTATAGTAAATTTTTCACAAATTAATTTTTTACTGTCGCAAATTTTAATTGCGCCAGGGATTGCCTTTTCTACAGTAAATTATTCAAAAAATTATTTTTTACTCTCGCAAATTTTAATTGCGCCAGGGATTGCCTTTTCTATAGTAAATTTTGCAAAAAATAATTTTTTACTGTCGCAAATTTTAATTACGCCAGGGATTGCCTTTCCTACAGTAAATTTTTCAAAAAATAATTTTTACTGTCGCAAATTTTAATTACGCCAGGGATTGCCTTTTCTATAGTAAATTATTCAAAAAATAATTTTTTACTGTTGCAAATTTTAAATACGCCAGGGATTGCCTTTTCTATAGTAAATTTTACAAAAAATAATTTTATACTGTCGGAAATTTTAATTACGCCATGGATTGCCTTTTCTACAGTAAATTTTTCAAAAATAATTTTTACTGTCGCAAATTTTAATTACGCCAGGGATTGCCTTTTCTATAGTAAATTATTCAAAAAATAATTTTTTACTGTCGCAAATTTTAAATCCGCCAGGGATTGCCTTTTGTATAGTAAATTATTCAAAAACTATTTTTTACTGTCGCAAATTTTAATTGCGCCAGGGATGCCTTTTCTACAGTAAATTTTTCAAAAAATAATTTTTTACTGTCGCAAATTTTAATTGCGCCAAGGATTGCCTTTTCTATAGTAAATTTTGCAAAAAATAATTGTTTACTGTCGCAAATTTTAAATACGCCAGGGATTGCCTGTTCTATAGTAAATTTTACAAAAAATAATTTTATACTGTCGCAAATTTTAATTACGCCAGGGATTGCCTTTTCTATAGTAAATTTTGCAAAATTTAATTTAATACAGTCGCAAATTTTAATTGCGTCAGGGATTGCCTTTTCTATAGTAAATTTTTCAAAAATTAATTTTTTACTGTCGCAAATTTTAAATACGCCAGGGATTGCCTTTTCTATAGTAAATTTTTCAAAAAATAATTTTTTACTGTCGCAAATTTTAAATACGCCAGGCATTGCCTTTTCTATAGTAAATTTTTCACAAATTAATTTTTTGCTGTCGCAATTTTTAATTGCGCCAGGGATTGCCTTTTCTACAGTAAATTTTTCAAAAAATAATTTTTTACTGTCGCAAATGTTAATTGCGCCAGGGATTGCCTTTTCTATAGTAAATTTTACAAAAAACAATTTTATACTGCCGCAAATTTTAATTACGCCAGGGATTGCCTTTTCTATAGTAAATTATTCAAAAAATTATTTTTTACTGTCGCAAATTTTAAATCCGCCAGGGATTGCCTTTTCTATAGTAAATTATTCAAAAACTAATTTTTTACTGCCGCAAATTTTAATTGCGCCAGGGATTGCCTTTTCTACAGTAAATTTTTCAAAAAATAATTTTTTACTGTCGCAAATTTTAATTGCGCCAGGGATTGCCTTTTCTATAGTAAATTTTTCAAAATTTAATTTTATACTGTCGCAAATTTTAATTGCGCCAGGGATTGCCTTTTCTACAGTAAATTTTACAAAAAATAATTTTATACTGTCGCAAATTTTAATTACGCCAGGCATTGCCTTTTCTATAGTAAATTATTCAAAAAATAATTTTTTACTGTCGCAAATTTTAATTGCGCCAGGCATTGCCTTTTCTATAGTAAAGTTTTCAAAAATAATTTTCTACTGTCACAAATTTTAATTGCGCCAGGGATTGCCTTTTCTATAGTAAATTTTTCAAAATTAATTTTTTACTGTCGCAAATTTTAAATACGCCAGGGATTGCCTTTTCTATAAATCCCTGGCGCAATTAAAATTTGCGACTGTATAAAATTAAATTTTGCAAAATTTACTATAGAAAAGGCAATCCCTGGCGTAATTAAAATTTGCGACAGTATAAAATTATTTTTTGTAAAATTTACTATAGAACAGGCAATCCCTGGCGTATTTAAAATTTGCGACCGAAAAAAATTATTTTTTTGCAAAATTTACTATAGAAAAGGCAATCGTTGGCACAATTAAAATTTGCGACAATAAAAAATTATTTTTTGAAAAATTTACTGTAGAAAGGCATCCCTGGGGCAATTAAAATTTGCGACAGTAAAAAATTAGTTTTTGAATAATTGTCTTTTCTACAGTAAATTTTACAAAAAATAATTTTATACTGTCGCAAATTTTAATTACGCAGGCATTGCCTTTTCTATAGTAAATTATTCAAAAAATAATTTTTTATTGTCGCAAATTTTAATTGCGCCAGGCATTGCCTTTTCTACAGTAAATTTTTCAAAAAATAATTTTCTACTGTCGCAAATTTTAATTGCGCCAGGGATTGCCTTTTCTATAGTAAATTTTTCAAAAATTAATTTTTTACTGTCGCAAATTTTAAATACGCCAGGGATTGCCTTTTCTATAGTAAATTTTTCAAAAAAATAATTTTTTACTGTCGCAAATTTTAAATACGCCAGGGATTGCCTTTTCTATAGTAAATTTTTCACAAATTAATTTTTTACTGTGGCAATTTTTAATTGCGCCAGGGATTGCCTTTTCTACAGTAAATTTTTCAAAAAATAATTTTTACTGTCGCAAATTTTAATTGCGCCAGGGATTGCTTTTTCTATAGTAAATTTTGCAAAAAATAATTTTTTACTGTCACAAATTTTAATTGCGCCAGGGATTGCCTTTGCTACAGTAAATTTTTCAAAAAATAATTTTTTACTGTCGCAAATTTTAATTGCGCCAGGGATTGCCTTTTCTACAGTAAATTTTTCAAAAAATTATTTTTTATTGTCGCAAATTTTAATTACGCCAGGGATTGCCTTTTCTATAGTAAATTATTCAAAAACTAATTTTTTACTGTCGCAAATTTTAATTGCGCCAGAGATTGCCTTTTCTATAGTAAATTTTGCAAAAAATAATTTTTTACTGTCGCAAATTTTAAATACGCCAGGGATTGCCTTTTCTATTGTAAATTTTACAAAAAACAATTTTATACTGTCGCAAATTTTAATTACGCCAGGGATTGCCTTTTCTATAGTAAATTATTCAAAAAATAATTTTTTACTGTCGCAAATTTTAAATCCGCCAGGGATTGCCTTTTCTATAGTAAATTATTCAAAAACTAATTTTTTACTGTCGCAAATTTTAATTGCGCCAGGGATTGCCTTTTCTACAGTAAATTTTTCAAAAAATAATTTTTACTGTCGCAAATTTTAATTGCGCCAGGGATTGCCTTTTCTATAGTAAATTTTGCAAAAAATAATTTTTTACTGTCCTATAGTAAATTTTGCAAAAAATAATTTTTTACTGTCGCAAATTTTAATTGCGCCAGGGATTGCATTTTTATAGTAAATTTTTCAAAATTTTATTTTATACTGTCGCAAATTTTAATTGCGCCAGGGATTGCCTTTTCTACAGTAAATTTTACAAAAAATAATTTTATACTGTCGCAAATTTTAATTACGCCAGGGATTGCCTTTTCTAATACGCCAGGGATTGCCTTTTCTATAGTAAATTTTACAAAAAATAATTTTATACTGTCGCAAATTTTAATTACGCCAGGGATTGCCTTTTCTATAGTAATTTTTTCAAAATTTAATGTTATACTGTCGCAAATTTTAATTGCGCTAGGGATTGCCTTTTCTCTACCGTAAATTTTACAAGAAATAATTTTATACTGTCGCAAATTTTAAATACGCCAGGGATTGCCTTTTCTATAGTAAATTTTTCAAAAAAATAATTTTTTACTGTCGCAAATTTTAAATACTCCAGGGATTGCCTTTTCTATAGTAAATTTTTCACAAATTAATTTTTTACTGTGGCAATTTTTAATTGCGCCAGAGATTGCCTTTTCTACAGTAAATTTTTCAAAAACTAATTTTTTACTGTCGCAAATTTTAATTACGCCAGGGATTGCCTTTTCTACAGTAAATTATTCAAAAAATAATTTTCTACTGTCGCAAATTTTAATTGCGCCGGGGATTGCCTTTTCTACAGTAAATTTTTCAAAAAATAATTTTTTATTGTCGCTAATTTTAATTGCGCCAGGGGTTGCTTTTTCTATAGTAAATTTTTCACAAATTAATTTTTTACTGCAGCAAATTTTAACTACGCCAGGGATTGCCTTTTCTACAGTAAATTTTTCAAAAAATAATTTTTTATTGTCGCAAATTTTAATTGCGCCAGGGATTGCCTTTTCTATAGTAAATTATTCAAAAAATAATTTTTTACTGTCGCAAATTTTAATTACGCCAGGGATTGCCTTTTCTATGGTAAATTATTCAAAAACTAATTTTTTACTGTCGCAAATTTTAATTACGCCAGGGATTACCTTTTCTATAGTAAATTTTTCAAAAAATAATTTTTACTGTCGCAAATTTTAAATACGCCAGGGATTGCCTTTTCTACAGTTAATTTTTCAAAGATTAATTTTATACTGTCGCAAATTTTAATTGCGCCAGGGATTGCCTTTTCTATAGTAAATTTTTCAAAATTTAATTTTATACTGTCGCAAATTTTAATTGCGCCAGGGATTGCCTTTTCTACAGTAAATTTTACAAAAATAATTTTATACTGTCGCAAATTTTAATTACGCCAGGGATTGCCTTTTCTATAGTAAATTTTTCACAAATTAATTTTTTACTGTCGCAAATTTTAACTGCGCCAGGGATTGCCTTTTCTACAGTAAATTATTCAAAAAATAATTTTTTACTCTCGCAAATTTTAATTGCGCCAGGGATTGCCTTTTCTATAGTAAATTTTGCAAAAAATAATTTTTTACTGTCGCAAATTTTAATTACGCCAGGGATTGCCTTTTCTACAGTAAATTTTTCAAAAAATAATTTTTACTGTCGCAAATTTTAATTACGCCAGGGATTGCCTTTTCTATAGTAAATTATTCAAAAAATAATTTTTTACTGTCGCAAATTTTAAATCCGCCAGGGATTGCCTTTTCTACAGTAAATTTTTCAAAAAATAATTTTTACTGTCGCAAATTTTAATTACGCCAGGGATTGCCTTTTCTATAGTAAATTATTCAAAAAATAATTTTTTACTGTCGCAAATTTTAAATCCGCCAGGGATTGCCTTTTCTATAAATCCCTGGCGCAATTAAAATTTCCGACTGTATAAAATTAAATTTTGCAAAATTTACTATAGAAAAGGCAAACCCTGGTGTAATTAAAATTTGCGACAGTATAAAATTATTTTTTGTAAAATTTACTATAGAACAGGCAATCCCTGGCGTATTTAAAATTTGCGACCGTAAAAAATTATTTTTTTGCAAAATTTACTATAGAAAAGGCAATCCTTGGCACAATTAAAATTTGCGACAATAAAAAATTATTTTTTGAAAAATTTACTGTAGAAAGGCATCCCTGGGGCAATTAAAATTTGCGACAGTAAAAAATTAGTTTTTGAATAATTGTCTTTTCTACAGTAAATTTTACAAAAAATAATTTTATACTGTCGCAAATTTTAATTACGCCAGGCATTGCCTTTTCTATAGTAAATTATTCAAAAAATAATTTTTTATTGTCGCAAATTTTAATTACGCCAGGCATTGCCTTTTCTACAGTAAATTTTTCAAAAAATAATTTTCTACTGTCGCAAATTTTAATTGCGCCAGGGATTGCCTTTTCTATAGTAAATTTTTCAAAAATTAATTTTTTACTGTCGCAAATTTTAAATACGCCAGGGATTGCCTTTTCTATAGTAAATTTTTCAAAAAAATAATTTTTTACTGTCGCAAATTTTAAATACGCCAGGTATTGCCTTTTCTATAGTAAATTTTTCACAAATTAATTTTTTACTGTGGCAATTTTTAATTGCGCCAGGGATTGCCTTTTCTACAGTAAATTTTTCAAAAAATAATTTTTTACTGTCGCAAATTTTAATTGCGCCAGGGATTGCTTTTTCTATAGTAAATTTTGCAAAAAATAATTTTTTACTGTCACAAATTTTAATTGCGCCAGGGATTGCCTTTTCTACAGTAAATTTTTCAAAAATAATTTTTTACTGTCGCAAATTTTAATTGCGCCAGGGATTGCCTTTTCTACAGTAAATTTTTCAAAAAATTATTTTTTATTGTCGCAAATTTTAATTACGCCAGGGATTGCCTTTTCTATAGTAAATTATTCAAAAACTAATTTTTTACTGTCGCAAATTTTAATTGCGCCAGAAATTGCCTTTTCTATAGTAAATTTTGCAAAAAATAATTTTTTACTGTCGCAAATTTTAAATACGCCAGGGATTGCCTTTTCTATTGTAAATTTTACAAAAAACAATTTTATACTGTCGCAAATTTTAATTACGCCAGGGATTGCCTTTTCTATAGTAAATTATTCAAAAAATAATTTTTTACTGTCGCAAATTTTAAATCCGCCAGGGATTGCCTTTTCTATAGTAAATTATTCAAAAACTAATTTTTTACTGTCGCAAATTTTAATTGCGCCAGGGATTGCCTTTTCTACAGTAAATTTTTCAAAAAATAATTTTTTACTGTCGCAAATTTTAATTGCGCCAGGGATTGCCTTTTCTATAGTAAATTTTGCAAAAAATAATTTTTTACTGTCCTATAGTAAATTTTGCAAAAAATAATTTTTTACTGTCGCAAATTTTAATTGCGCCAGGGATTGCATTTTTATAGTAAATTTTTCAAAATTTAATTTTATACTGTCGCAAATTTTAATTGCGCCAGGGATTGCCTTTTCTACAGTGAATTTTACAAAAAATAATTTTATACTGTCGCAAATTTTAATTACGCCAGGGATTGCCTTTTCTAATACGCCAGGGATTGCCTTTTCTATAGTAAATTTTACAAAAAATAATTTTATACTGTCGCAAATTTTAATTACGCCAGGGATTGCCTTTTCTATAGTAATTTTTTCAAAATTTAATGTTATACTGTCGCAAATTTTAATTGCGCTAGGGATTGCCTTTTCTACCGTAAATTTTACAAAAAATTATTTTATACTGTCGCAAATTTTAATTACGCCAGGGATTTCCTTTTCTATAGTAAATTTTACAAGAAATAATTTTATACTGTCGCAAATTTTAATTACGCCAGGGATTGCCTTTTCTATAGTAAATTATTCAAAAACTAATTTTTTACTGTCGCAAATTTTAATTACGCCAGGGATTGCCTTTTCTACAGTAAATTATTCAAAAAATAATTTTCTACTGTCGCAAATTTTAATTGCGCCGGGGATTGCCTTTTCTACAGTAAATTTTTCAAAAAATAATTTTTTATTGTCGCTAATTTTAATTGCGCCAGGGGTTGCCTTTTCTATAGTAAATTTTTCACAAATTAATTTTTTACTGTAGCAAATTTTAACTACGCCAGGGATTGCCTTTTCTACAGTAAATTTTTCAAAAAATAATTTTTTATTGTCGCAAATTTTAATTGCGCCAGGGATTGCCTTTTCTATAGTAAATTATTCAAAAAATATTTTTTTACTGTCGCAAATTTTAATTACGCCAGGGATTACCTTTTCTATGGTAAATTATTCAAAAACTAATTTTTTACTGTCGCAAATTTTAATTACGCCAGGGATTACCTTTTCTATAGTAAATTTTTCAAAAAATAATTTTTTACTGTCGCAAATTTTAAATACGCCAGGGATTGCCTTTTCTACAGTTAATTTTTCAAAGATTAATTTTATACTGTCGCAAATTTTAATTACGCCAGGGATTGCCTTTTCTATAGTACATTATTCAAAAACTAATTTTTTACTGTCGCAAATTTTAATTACGCCAGGGATTGCCTTTTCTACAGTAAATTTTTCAAAAAATAATTTTCTACTGTCGCAAATTTTAATTGCGCCGGAAATTGCCTTTTCTACAGTAAATTTTTCAAAAAATAATTTTTTATTGTCGCAAATTTTAATTGCACCAGGAATTGCCTTTTCTATAGTAAATTTTTCACAAATTAATTTTTCACTGTCGCAAATTTTAATTACGCCAGGGATTGCCTTTTCTATAGTAAATTATTCAAAAAATAATTTTCTACTGTCGCAAATTTTAATTGCGCCGGAGATTGCCTTTTCTACAGTAAATTTTTCAAAAAATAATTTTTTACTGTCGCAAATTTTAATTGCGCCAGGGATTGCCTTTTCTATAGTAAATTTTCACAAATTAATTTTTTACTGTCGCAAATTTTATTTGCGCAAGGGATTGCCTTTTCTACAGTAAATTTTTCAAAAAATAATTTTTTATTGTCGCAAATTTTAATTGCGCCAGGGATTGCCTTTTCTATAGTAAATTTTGCAAAAAGTAATTTTTTACTGTCGCAAATTTTAAATACGCCAGGGATTGCCTTTTCTATAGTAAATTTTTACAAAAAATAATTTTATACTGTCGCAAATTTTAATTGCGCCAGGGATTGCCTTTTCTACAGTAAATTTTTCAAAAAATAATTTTATATTGTCGCAAATTTTAAATACGCCAGGGATTGCCTCTTCTATAGTAAATTTTGCAAAAAATAATTTTTTATTGTCGGAAATTTTAATTACGCCAGGGATTGCCTTTTCAAAAAATAATTTTTTACTGTCGCAAATTTTAATTACGCCAGGGATTGCCTTTTCTATAGTAAATTATTCAAAAACTAATTTTTTACTGTCGCAAATTTTAATTGCGCCAGGGATTGCCTTTTCTACATTAAATTTTTCAAAAAATAATTTTTTACTGTCGCAAATTTTAATTGCGCCAGGGATTGCTTTTTCTATAGTAAATTTTGCAAAAAATAATTTTTTACTGTCGCAAATTTTAATTGCGCCAGGGATTGCCTTTTCTACAGTAAATTATTCAAAAAATAATTTTTTACTGTCGCAAATTTTAATTGCGCCAGGTATTGCGTTTTCTATAGTAAATTTTGAAAAAAATAATTTTTTACTGTCGCAAATTTTAATTGCGCCAGGGATTGCCTTTTCTATAGTAAATTTTACAAAAAATAATTTTATACTGTCGCAAATTTTAATTACGCCAGGGATTGCCTTTTCTACAGTAAATTTTTCAAAAAATAATTTTATACTGTCGCAAATTTTAAATACGCCAGGGATTGCCTCTTCTATAGTAAATTTTGCAAAAAATAATTTTTTATTGTCGGAAATTTTAATTACGCCAGGGATTGCCTTTTCAAAATATAATTTTTTACTGTCGCAAATTTTAATTACGCCAGGGATTGCCTTTTCTATAGTAAATTATTCAAAAACTAATTTTTTACTGTCGCAAATTTTAATTGCGCCAGGGATTGCCTTTTCTACATTAAATTTTTCAAAAAATAATTTTTTACTGTCGCAAATTTTAATTGAGCCAGGGATTGCCTTTTCTATAGTAAATTATTCAAAAACTAATTTTTTACTGTCGCAAATTTTAATTGCGCCAGGGATTGCCTTTTCTACATTAAATTTTTCAAAAAATAATTTTTTACTGTCGCAAATTTTAATTGCGCCAGGGATTGCCTTTTCTACAGTAAATTATTCAAAAAATAATTTTTTACTGTCGCAAATTTTAATTGCGCCAGGTATTGCGTTTTCTATAGTAAATTTTGAAAAAAATAATTTTTTACTGTCGCAAATTTTAATTGCGCCAGGGATTGCCTTTTCTATAGTAAATTTTACAAAAAATAATTTTATACTGTCGCAAATTTTAATTACGCCAGGGATTGCCTTTTTTATAGTAAATTTTTCAAAATTTAATTTTATACTCTCGCAAATTTTAATTGCGCCAGGGATTGCCTTTTCTACAGTAAATTTTACAAAAAATTATTTTATACTGTCGCAAATTTTAATTACGCCAGGGATTGCCTTTTCTATAGGAAACTATTCAAAAAATAATTTTTTACAGTCGCAAATTGTAATTGCGCCAGGGATTGCCTTTTCTACAGTAAATTTTTCAAAAAATAATTTTATACTGTCGCAAATTTTAAATACGCCAGGGGTTGCCTCTTCTATAGTAAATTTTGCAAAAAATAATTTTTTATTGTCGGAAATTTTAATTACGCCAGGGATTGCCTTTTCTATAGTAAATTTTTCAAAAAATAATATTTTACTGTCGCAAATTTTAATTACGCCAGGGATTGCCTTTTCTATAGTAAATTATTCAAAAACTAATATTTTACTGTCGCAAATTTTAATTGCGCCAGGGATTGCCTTTTCTACAGTAAATTTTTCAAAAAATAATTTTTTACTGTCGCAAATTCTAATTGCGCCAGGGTTGCGTTTTCTATAGTAAATTTTGCAAAAAATAATTTTTTACTGTCGCAAATTTTAATTGCGCCAGGGATTGCCATTTCTACAGTAAATTTTTCAAAAAATAATTTTTTACTTTCGCAAATTTTAATTGCGCCAGGGATTGCCTTTTCTACAGTAAATTATTCAACAAAATAATTTTTTATTGTCGCAAATTTTAGTTACGGCAGGGATTGCCTTTTCTGCAGTAAATTATTCAAAAACTAATTTTTTACTGTCGCAAATTTTAATTGCGCCAGGGATTGCCTTTTCTATAGTAAATTTTGCAATAAATAATTTTTTACTGTCGCAAATTTTAAATACGCCAGGGGTTGCATTTCTTATAGTAAATTTTACAAATAATAATTTTATACTGTCGCAAATTTTAATTACGCCAGGGCTTCCCTTTTCTATAGCAAATTTTTCAAAATTTAATTTAATACTGTCGCAAATTTTAATTGCGTCAGGGATTGCCTTTTCTACAGTAAATTTTACAAAAAATAAAATTTTGCAAAAAAGGATTTTTTACTGTCGCAAATTTTAATTACGCCAGTGATTGCCTTTTCTATAGTAAATTATTCAAAAACTAATTTTTTACTGTGGCAAATTTTAATTACGCCAGGGATTGCCTTTTTTACAGTAAATTTTTCAAAAAATAATTTTCTACTGTCGCAAATTTTAATTGCGCCAGGGATTGCCTTTTCTATAGTAAATTTTGCAAAAAATAATTTTTTACTGTCGCAAATTTTAATTGCACCATTGATTGCCTTTTCTACAGTAAATTTTTCAAAAAATAATTTTTTATTATCGCAAATTTTAATTACGCCAGGGATTGCCTTTTCTATAGTAAATTATTCAAAAACTAGTTTTGTACTGTCGCAAATTTTAATTGCGCCAGGGATTGCCTTTTCTATAGTAAATTTTGCAAAAAATAATTTTTTAATGTCGCAAATTTTAAATACGCCAGGGATTGCCTTTTCTATAGTAAATTTTTCAAAATTTAATTTCATACTGTCGGAAATTTTAATTGCGCCAGGGATTGCCTTTTCTACAGTAAATTTTACAAAAAATAATTTTACACTGTCGCAAATTTTAATTACGCCAGGGATTGCCTTTTCTATAGTAAATTATTCAAAAAATAATTTTTTACTGTCGCAAATTTTAATTGCGCCAGGGATTGCCTTTTCTACAGTAAATTTTTCAAAAAATAATTTTTTACTGTCGCAAATTTTAATTGCGCAGGGATTGCCTTTTCTATAGTAAATTTTGCAAAAAATAATTTTTTTACTCTCGCAAATTTTAAATACGCCAGGGATTGCCTTTTCTATAGTAAATTTTACAAAAAATAATTTTATACTGTCGCAAATTTTAATTAGGCCAGGAATTGCCTTTTCTATAGTAAATTATTGAAAAAATAATTATTTACTGTCGTAAATTTAAATTACGCCAGGGATTGCCTTTTCTACAGTAAATTTTTCAAAAAATAATTTTCTACTGTCGCGAATTTTAATTGCGCCAGGGATTGCCTTTTCTACAGTAAATTTTTCAAAAAATAATTTTTTACTGTCGCAAATTTAAATTACGCCAGGGATTGCCTTTTCTATAGTAAATTATTCAAAAAATAATTTTTTACTGTCGCGAATTTTAAATCCGCCAGGGATTGCCTTTTCTATAGTAAGTTATTCAAAAACTAATTTTTTACTGTCGCAAATTTTTAATTGCGCCAGGGATTGCCTTTTCTACAGTAAATTTTTCAAAAAAATAATTTTTTACTGTCGCAAATTTTAATTGCACCACGGATTGCCTTTTCTATAGTTAATTTTGCAAAAAATAATTTTTTACTGTCGCAAATTTTAAATACGCCAGGGATTGCATTTTCTACAGTAAATTTTACAAAAAATAATTTTATACTGTCGCAAATTTTAATTACGCCAGGGATTGCCTTTTCTATAGTAAATTTTTCAAATTTAATTTTATACTGTCGCAAATTTTAATTGCGCCAGGGATTGCCTTTTCTATAGTAAATTTTACAAAAAATAATTTTATACTGTCGCAAATTTTAATTGCGCCAGGGATTGCCTTTTTTATAGTAAATTTTTCAAAATTTAATTTTATACTGTCGCAAATTTTAATTGCGCCAGGGATTGCCTTTTCTACAGTAAATTTTACAAAAAATAATTTTATACTGTCGCAAATTTTAATTACGCCAGGGATTGCCTTTTCTATAGTAAATTTTGCAAAAAATAATTTTTTACTGTCGCAAATTTTAAATACGCCTGGGATTGCCTGTTCTATAGTAAATTTTACAAAAAATAATTTTATACTGTCGCAAATTTTAATTACGCCAGGGATTGCCTTTTCTATAGTAAATTTTGCAAAATTTAATTTTATACAGTCGCAAATTTTAATTGCGCCAGGATTGCCTTTTCTACAGTAAATTTTACAAAAAATAATTTTATACTGTCGCATATTTTAATTACGCCAGGGATTGCCTTTTCTATAGTAAATTATTCAAAAAATAATTTTTTACTGTCGCAAATTTTAATTGCGCCAGGCATTGCCTTTCTACAGTAAATTTTTCAAAAATAATTTGCTACTGTCGCAAATTTTAATTGCGCAGGGATTGCCTTTTCTATAGTAAATTTTTCAAAATTAATTTTTTTACTGTCGCAAATTTTAAATACGCCAGGGATTGCCTTTTCTATAGTAAATTTTTCAAAAAAATAATTTTTTACTGTCGCAAATTTTAAATACGCCAGGGATTGCCTTTTCTATAGTAAATTTTTCACAAATTAATTTTTTACTGTCGCAATTTTTAATTGCGCCAGGGATTGCCTTTGCTACAGTAAATTTTTCAAAAAATAATTTTTTACTGTCGCAAATTTTAATTGCGCCAGGGATTGCCTTTTCTATAGTAAATTTTGCAAAAAATAATTTTTTACTGTCACAAATTTTAATTGCGCCAGGGATTGCCTTTTCTACAGTAAATTTTTCAACAAATAATTTCTTACTGTCGCAAATTTTAATTGCGCCATGGATTGCCTTTTCTACAGGAAATTTTTCAAAAAATAATTTTTTATTGTCGCAAATTTTAATTACGCCAGTGATTGCCTTTTCTATTGTAAATTATTCAAAAACTAATTTTTTACTGACGCAAATTTTAATTGCGCCAGGGATTGCCTTTTCTATAGTAAATTTTGCAAAAAATAATTTTTTACTGTCGCAAATATTAAATACGCCAGGGATTGCCTTTTCTATAGTAAATTTTACAAAAAACAATTTTATACTGTCGCAAATTTTAATTACGCCAGGGATTGCCTTTTCTATAGTAAATTATTCAAAAAATATTTTTTAACTGTCGCAAATTTTAAATTCGCCAGGGATTGCCTTTTCTATAGTAAATTATTCAAAAACTAATTTTTTACTGTCGCAAATTTTAATTGCGCCAGGGATTGCCTTTTCTACAGTAAATTTTTCAAAAAATAATTTTTTACTGTCGTAAATTTTAATTACGCCAGGGATTGCGTTTTCTATAGTAAATTTTGCAAAAAATAATTTTTTACTGTCGCAAATTTTAAATACGCCAGGGAATTGCCTTTTCTGTAGTAAATTATTCAAAAAATAATTTTATACTGTCGCAAATTTTAATTACGCCAGGATTGCCTTTTCTATAGTAAATTTTTCAAAATATAATTTTATACTGTCGCAAATTTTAATTGCGCCAGGGATTGCCTTTTCTACAGTAAATTTTACAAAAAATAATTTTATATTGTCGCAAATTTTAATTACGCCAGGGATTGCCTTTTCTATAGTAAATTATTCAAAAAATAATTTTTTACTGTCGCAAATTTTAATTACGCCAGGGATTGCCGTTTATATAGTAAATTATTCAAAAACAAATTTTTTACTGTCGCAAATTTTAACTGCGCCAGGGATTGCCTTTTCTACAGCAAATCTTTCAAAAATAATTTTTTACTGTCGGAAATTTTAATTGCGCCAGGGATTGCGTTTTCTATAGTAAATTTTGCAAAAAATTATTTTTTACTGTCGCAAATTTTAATTGCGCCAGGTATTGCATTTCTATAGTAAATTTTTCAAAATTTAATTTTATACTGTCGCAAATTTTAATTGCGCAAGGATTGCCTTTTCTACAGTAAATTTTACAAAAAATAATTTTATACTTTCGCAAATTTTAATTACGCCAGGGATTGCCTTTTCTATAGTAAATTTTTCAAAATTTAATTTTATACTGTCGCAAATTTTAATTGCGCCAGGGATTGCCATTTCTACAGTAAATTTTACAAAAATTATTTTATACTGTCGCAAATTTTAATTAGGCCAGGGATTGCCTTTTCTATAGTAAATTATTCAAAAAATAATTTTTTACTGTCGCAAATTTTAATTGCGCCATGGATTGCCTTTTCTACAGTAAATTTTTCAAAAAATAATTTTCTACTCTCGCGAGTTTTAATTGCGCCAGGGATTGCCTTTTCTACAGTAAATTTTTCAAAAAATAATTTTTTACTGTCGCAAATTTTAATTACGCCAGGGATTGCCTTTTCTATAGTAAATTATTCAAAAATAATTTTTTACTGTCGCGAATTTTAAATCCGCCAGGGATTGCCTTTTCTATAGTAAATTATTCAAAAACTAATTTTTTACTGTCGCAAATTTTAATTGCGCCAGGGATTGCCTTTTCTACAGTAAATTTTTCAAAAAATAATTTTTTACTGTCGCAAATTTTAATTGCACCAGGGATTGCCTTTTCTATAGTTAATTTTGCAAAAAATAATTTTTTACTGTCGCAAATTTTAAATACGCCAGGGATTGCCTTTTCTATAGTAAATTTTACAAAAATAATTTTATACTGTCGCAAATTTTAATTACGCCAGGGATTGCCTTTTCTATAGTAAATTTTTCAAAATTTAATTTTATACTGTCGCAAATTTTAATTGCGCCAGGGATTGCCTTTTCTATATTAAATTCTACAAAAAATAATTTTATACTGTCGCAAATTTTAATTGCGCCAGGGATTGCCTTTTCTATAGTAAATTTTTCAAAATTTAATTTTATACTGTCGCAAATTTTAATTGCGCCAGGGATTGCCTTTTCTACAGTAAATTTTACAAAAAATAATTTTATACTGTCGCAAATTTTAATTACGCCAGGGTTTGCCTTTTCTATAGTAAATTATTCAAAAAATAATTTTTTACTGTCGCAAATTTTAATTGCGCCAGGGATTGCCTTTTCTACAGTAAATTTTTCAAAAAAATAATTTTTTACTGTCGCAAATTTTAATTGCGCCATGGATTGCCTTTTCTGTAGTAAATTTTGCAAAAAATAATTTTTTACTGTCGCAAATTTTAAATACGCCAGGGATTGCCTTTTCTATAGTAAATTTTACAAAAAATAATTTTATACTGTCGCAAATTTTAATTACGCCAGGGATTGTTTTTTCTATAGTAAATTTTTCAAAAGTTAATTTTATACTGTCGAAAATTTTATTGCGCCAGGTATTGCCTTTTCTACAGTAAATATTACAAAAATAATTTTATACTGTCGCAAATTTTAATTACGCCAGGGATTGCCTTTTCTATAGTAAATTATTCAAAAAATAATTTTTTACTGTTGCACATTTTAAATACGCCAGGGATTGCCTTTTCTACAGTAAATTTTACAAAAAATAATTTTCTACTGTCGCAAATTTTAATTGCGCCAGGGATTGCCTTTTCTATAGTAAATTTTTCAAAAATTAATTTTTTACTGTCGCAAATTTTAAATACGCCAGGGATTGCCTTTTCTATAGTAAATTTTTCAAAAAAAATAATTTTTTTATTGTCGCAAATTTTAAATACGCAGGGATTGCCTTTTCTATAGTAAATTTTTCACAAATTAATTTTTTACTGTCGCAATTTTTAATTGCGCCAGGGATTGCCTTTTCTACAGTAAATTTTTCAAAAAATAATTTTTTACTGTCGCAAATTTTAATTGCGCCAGGGATTGCCTTTTCTATAGTAAATTTTGCAAAAAAATAATTTTTTACTGTCACAAATTTTAATTGCGCCAGGGATTGCCTTTTCTACAGTAAATTTTTCAACAAATATTTTCTTACTCTCGCAAATTTTAATTGCGCCAGGGATTGCCTTTTCTACAGTAAATTTTTCAAAAAATAATTTTTCATTGTCGCAAATTTTAATTACGCCAGGGATTGCCTTTTCTATAGTAAATTATTCAAAAACTAATTTTTTACTGTCGCAAATTTTAATTGCGCCAGGGATTGCCTTTTCTATAGTAAATTTTGCAAAAAATAATTTTTTACTGTCGCAAATATTAAATACGCCAGGGATTGCCTTTTCTATAGTAAATTTTACAAAAAACAATTTTATACTGTCGCAAATTTTAATTACACCAGGATTGCCTTTTCTATAGTAAATTATTCAAAAAATAATTTTTTACTGTCGCAAATTTTAAATCCGCCAGGGATTGCCTTTTCTATAGTAAATTATTCAAAAAGTTATTTTTTACTGTCGCAAATTTTAATTGCGCCAGGGATTGCCTTTTCTACAGTAAATTTTTCAAAAAATATTTTTTTACTGTCGCAAATTTTAATTGCGCCAGGGATTGCCTTTTCTATAGTAAATTTTGCAAAAAATAATTTTTTACTGTCGCAAATTTTAAATACGCCAGGGATTGCCCTTTCTATAGTAAATTTTACCAAAAATAATTTTATACTGTCGCAAATTTTAATTACGCCAAGGATTGCCTTTTCTATAGTAAATTTTTCAAAATTTAATTTTATACTGTCGCAAATTTTAATTGCGCCAGGGATTGCCTTTTCTACAGTAACTTTTACAAAAAATAATTTTATATTGGCGCAAATTTTAATTACGCCAGGGATTGCCTTTTCTATAGTAAATTATTCAAAAAATAATTTTTTACTGTCGCAAATTTTAATTGCGCCAGGAATTGCCTTTTCTATAGTAAATTATTCAAAAACTAATTTTTTACTGTCGCAAATTTTAATTACGCCAGGGATTGCCGTTTATATAGTAAATTATTCAAAAACTAATTTTTTACTGTCGCAAATTTTAATTGCGCCAGGGATTGCCTTTTCTACAGTAAATTTTTCAACAATTAATTTCTTACTGTCGCAAATTTTGATTGCGCCAGGGATTGCCTTTTCTACAGTAAATTTTTCAAAAAATAATTTTTTATTGTCGCAAATATTAAATACGCCAGGGATTGCCTTTTCTATAGTAAATTTTACAAAAAACAATTTTATACTGTCGCAAATTTTAATTACGCCAGGGATTGCCTTTTCTATAGTAAATTATTCAAAAAATAATTTTTTACTGTCGCAAATTTTAAATCCGCCAGGGATTGCCTTTTCTATAGTAAATTATTCAAAAACTAATTTTTTACTGTCGCAAATTTTAATTGCGCCAGGGATTGCCTTTTCTACAGTAAATTTTTCAAAAAATAATTTTTTACTGTCGCAAATTTTAATTGCGCCAGGGATTGCCTTTTCTATAGTAAATTTTGCAAAAAATAATTTTTTACTGTCGCAAATTTTAAATACGCCAGGGATTGCCTTTTCTATAGTAAATTTTACCAAAAATAATTTTATACTGTCGCAAATTTTAATTACGCCAAGGATTGCCTTTTCTATAGTAAATTTTTCAAAAAATAATTTTATACTGTCGCAAATTTTAATTACGCCAGGGATTGCCTTTTCTAATACGCCAGGGATTGCCTTTTCTATAGTAAATTTTACAAAAAATAATTTTATACTGTCGCAAATTTTAATTACGCCAGGGATTGCCTTTTCTATAGTAATTTTTTCAAAATTTAATGTTATACTGTCGCAAATTTTAATTGCGCCAGGGATTGCCTTTTCTACAGTAAATTTTACAAAAAATAATTTTATACTGTCGTAAATTTTAATTACGCCTGGGATTGCCTTTTCTATAGTAAATTATTCAAAAAATAATTTTTTACTGTCGCAAATTTTAAATACCCCAGGGATTGCCTTTTCTATAGTAAATTATTCAAAAACTAATTTTTTACTGCCGCAAATTTTAATTATGCCAGGGACTGCCTTTTCTATAGTAAATTATTCAAAAACTAATTTTTTACTGTCGCAAATTTTAATTGCGCCAGGGATTGCCATTTCTGCAGTAAATTTTTCAAAAAATAATTTTTTACTGTCGCAAATTTTAATTGCGCCAGGGATTGCCTTTTCTACAGTAAATTATCCAAAAACTAATTTTTTACTGTCGCAAATTTTAATTGCGCCAGGGATTGCCTTTTCTATAGTAAATTTTGCAAAAAATAATTTTTTATTGTCGCAAATTTTAAATACGCCAGGGGTTGCATTTTCTATAGTAAATTTTACAAGAAATAATTTTATACTGTCGCAAATTTTAATTACGCCAGGGATTGCCTTTTCTACACTAAATTATTCAAAAAATAATTTTTTACTGTGGCAAATTTTAATTGCGCCGGGGATTGCCTTTTCTACAGTAAATTTTTCAAAAAATAATTTTTTATTGTCGGTAATTTTAATTGCGCCAGGGGTTGCCTTTTCTATAGTAAATTTTTCACAAATTTATTTTTTACTGTCGCAAATTTTAACTACGCCAGGGATTGCCTTTTCTACAGTAAATTTTTCAAAATTAATTTTTTATTGTCGCAAATTTTAATTGCGCCAGGGATTGCGTTTTCTATAGTAAATTTTTCAAAAAATAATTTTTTACTGTCGCAAATTTTAATTGCGCCAGAGATTGCCTTTTCTACAGTAAATTTTTCAAAAAATAATTTTTTATTGTCGCAAATTTTAATTGCGCCAGGGATTGCCTTTTCTATAGTAGATTTTTCAAAAAATAATTTTTTACTGTCGCAAATTTTAATTGCGCAGGGATTGCCTTTTCTATAGTAAATTTTGCAAAAAATAATTTTTTACTGTCGCAAATTTTAATTACGCCAGGGATTGCCTTTTCTATAGTAAATTATTCAAAAACTAATTTTTTACTCTCGCAAATTTTAATTACGCCAGGGATTACCTTTTCTATAGTAAATTTTTCAAAAAATAATTTTTTACTGTCGCAAATTTTAAATACGCCAGGGATTGCCTTTTCTACAGTAAATTTTTCAAAAATTAATTTTATACTGTCGCAAATTTTAATTACGCCAGGGATTGCCTTTTCTATAGCACATTATTCAAAAAATAATTTTTTACTGTCGCAAATTTTAATTACGCCAGGGATTGCCTTTTCTACAGTAAATTATTCAAAAAATAATTTTCTACTGTCGCAAATTTTAATTGCGCCGGAGATTGCCTTTTCTACAGTAAATTTTTCAAAAAATAATTTTTTTTGTCGCAAATTTTAACTGCGCCAGGGATTGCCTTTTCTATAGTAAATTTTTCACAAATTAATTTTTTACTGTCGCGAGTTTTAATTACGCCAGGGATTGCCTTTTCTACAGTAAATTTTTCAAAAAATAATTTTTTATTGTCGCAAATTTTAATTGCGGCAGGGATTGCCTTTTCTATAGTAAATTTTTCACAAATTAATTTTTTACTGTCGCAAATTTTAATTACGCCAGGGATTGCCTTTTCTATAGTAAATTATTCAAAAATTAATTTTTTACTGTCGCAAATTTTAATTACGCCAGGATTGCCTTTTCTACAGTAAATTTTTCAAAATATAATTTTTTATTTTCGCAAATTCTAATTGCGCCAGGGATTGCGTTTTCTATAGTAAATTTTTCAAAAAATAATTTTTTACTGTCGCAAATTTTAATTACGCCACAGATTGCCTTTTCTACAGTAAATTTTCCAAAAAATAATTTTTTATTGTCGCAAATTTTAATTGCGCCAGGGATTGCCTTTTCTATAGTAAATTTTACAAGAAATAATTTTATACTGTCGCAAATTTTAATTACGCCAGGGATTGCCTTTTCTATAGTAATTTTTTCAAAATTTAATGTTATACTGTCGCAAATTTTAATTGCGCCAGGGATTGCCCTTTCTACAGTAAATTTTACAAAAAATAATTTTTATACTGTCGCAAATTTTAATTACGCCAGGGATTGCCTTTTCTATAGTAAAGTATTCAAAAAATAATTTTTTACTGTCGCAAATTTTAATTGCGCCAGGGATTGCCTTTTCTATAGTAAATTATTCAAAAACTAATTTTTTACTGTCGCAAATTTTAATTACGCCAGGGACTGCCTTTTCTATAGTAAATTATTCAAAAACTAATTTTTTACTGTCGCAAATTTTAATTGCGCCAGGGATTGCCTTTTCTACAGTAAATTTTTCAAAAAATAATTTTTCAAAAAATAATTTTTTACTGTCGCAAATTTTAATTGCGCCAGGGATTGCGTTTTCTATAGTAAATTTTGCAAAAAATAATTTTTTACTGTCGCAAATTTTAATTGCGCCAGGGAGTGCCGTTTCTACAGTAAAGTTTTCACAAATTAATTTTTTACTGTCGCAAATTTTAACTACGCCAGGGAATGCCTTTTCTACAGTAAATTTTTCAAAAAATAATTTTTTATTGTCGCAAATTTTAGTTGCGCCAGGGATTGCCTTTTCTATAGTAAATTTTTCACAAATTAATTTTTTACTGTCGCAAATTTTAATTACGCCAGGGATTGTCTTTCTATAGTAAATTATTCAAAAACTAATTTTTTACTGTCGCAAATTTTAATTACGCCAGGGATTGCCTTTTCTACAGTAAATTTTCAAAAAATAATTTTTTATTTTCGCAAATTTTAATTGCGCCAGGGATTGCGTTTTCTATAGTAAATTTTTCAAAAAATAATTTTTTATTGTCGCAAATTTTAATTGCGCCAGGATTGCCTTTTCTATAGTAGATTTTTCAAAAAATAATTTTTTACTGTCGCAAATTTTAATTCCGCCAGGGATTGCCTTTTCTATAGTAAATTTTTCAAAAAATAATTTTTTACTGTCGCAAATTTTAATTACGCCACAGATTGCCTTTTCTACAGTAAATTTTCCAAAAATAATTTTTTATTGTCGCAGATTTTAATTGCGCCAGGGATTGCCTTTTCTATAGTAAATTTTACAAGAAATAATTTTATACTGTCGCAAATTTTAATTACGCCAGGGATTGCCTTTTCTATAGTAATTTTTTCAAAATTTAATGTTATACTGTCGCAAATTTTAATTGCGCAGGGATTGCCTTTTCTACAGTAAATTTTACAAAAAATAATTTTATACTGTCGAAAATTTTAATTACGCCAGGGATTGCCTTTTCTATAGTAAAATTATTCAAAAAATAATTTTTTACTGTCGCAAATTTTAATTGCGCCAGGGATTGCCTTTTCTATAGTAAATTATTCAAAAACTAATTTTTTACTGCCGCAAATTTTAATTACGCCAGGACTGCCATTTCTATAGTAAATTATTCAAAAACTAATTTTTTACTGTCGCAAATTTTAATTGCGCCAGGGATTGCCTTTTCTACAGTAAATTTTTCAAAAAATAATTTTTTTACTGTCGCAAATTTTAATTGCGCCAGGGATTGCGTTTTCTATAGTAAATTTTGCAAAAAATAATGTTTTACTGTCGCAAATTTTAATTGCGCCAGGGATTGCCGTTTCTACAGTAAAGATTTCACAAATTAATTTTTTACTGTCGCAAATTTTAACTACGCCAGGGATTGCCTTTTCTACAGTAAATTTTTCAAAAAATAATTTTTTATTGTCGCAAATTTTAATTGCGCCAGGGATTGCCTTTTCTATAGTAAATTTTTCAGAAATTAATTTTTTACTGTCGCAAATTTTAATTACGCCAGGGATTGCCTTTTCTATAGTAAATTATTCAAAAACTAATTTTTTACTGTCGCAAATTTTAATTACGCCAGGGATTACCTTTTCTATAGTAAATTTTTCACAAAATAATTTTTTACTGTCGCTAATTTTAAATACGCCAGGGATTGCATTTTCTACAGTAAATTTGTCAAAAATTAATTTTTTACTGTCGCAAATTTAATTGCGCCAGGGATTGACTTTTCTACAGTAAATTTTTCAAAAATAATTTTATACTGTCGCAAATTTTAATTACGCCAGGGATTGCCTTTTCTATAGTAAAGTATTCAAAAAATAATTTTTTACTGTCGCAAATTTTAATTGCGCCAGGGATTGCCTTTTCTATAGTAAATTATTCAAAAACTAATTTTTTACTGTCGCAAATTTTAATTACGCCAGGGACTGCCTTTTCTATAGTAAATTATTCAAAAACTAATTTTTTACTGTCGCAAATTTTAATTGCGCCAGGGATTGCCTTTTCTACAGTAAATTTTTCAAAAAATAATTTTTTACTGTCGCAAATTTTAATTGCGCCAGGAAT